>CM056607.1:14152563-14400063 GCA_029721355.1 Tegillarca granosa
AAATTCACTTCTCTGCTTTCCATTGATTTTAAACGTGGCTATTGTGAAACTAAATTATGCATTAATTATTCAAAACATGGGCCCAGGATCATCACATTCTGGTTATGTATAGTAGTAGAAAAAGCGTGCATTATTTATGAATTGTGGACCCGATAATTTAACGAGAGGGTTTTTTTTTTTGGGACAACTGGAAATTAAGATATAAGCTTGTCGTGGATTATTTATTTATTTATTTATTTATTTATCTATTTTTGGCATATGAGAAATCTTATCAAATTACAACGTAAACTAAAGAATCAATCGTAATGGCTAAAATATCCAAGGACTGAGGACAGAGCTTTTATATGTGTACAAACAAAACGCATTTACTTAGGTAGATAAAATGTACTTATACTTATCCGTTAGCTGACAGGACATATTCATTAGACGGATCTCCTTAATTTTTCGTGGGTCAAAGTTTGCACTTATTTTTTTTTTGTTTGTAGGTTGAATAACGGCCTACTGTGGATAAAAAACTATTCACACGCTAATGCTACTTAAATAAGACACAATGAGTTAATTCCCCAACAATCTTGTTGGTGATTCTGTGATTAAGTGCGAGGCCTGGTGAGCTAATTAAGGAACGTGAACACGTTTATATATTATCCCGATATTTATATGGCTATTTTTTGTCTCCAGTGGTCAGGTATCTAAAAAAAAAAAAAACTCATTTCTGTATTTCGCTAGAATGTGTAAGGGTCCCGCTATATTGGAGTGGAATTATTAGCAAGAAAATACACGTTAGTCTACAACAAGTTCAGATTATGTGGAGCAATGTTAATAGAAATTACTTGTGGGTTAAAATGTAAACGTTAAATCTTCAAAAATAAATAACTTATCAAATAAGCATTCACAATGTAAAAAACGGGGAAATTTCCGGTTATTGGCGTGATAGCAATAACGGATTGGTGGGTTAAAACGTATACGTAAAATCTTCAAAATAAAAAAAAACTTATCATATAAGCATTCACCAGAGACATGTCTCTGCATTCACAATATGAAAAACGGGGAAATTTCCGGTTATTGGCGTGATAGCAATAACGGATTGGTGGGTTAAAACGTATACGTAAAATCTTCAAAATAAAAAAAAACTTATCATATAAGCATTCACCAGAGACATGTCTCTGCATTCACAATATGAAAAACGGGGGAATTTCCGGTTATTGGCGTGATAGCAATAACGGATTGGTGGGTTAAAACGTATACGTAAAATCTTCAAAATAAAAAAAAACTTATCATATAAGCATTCACCAGAGACATGTCTCTGCATTCACAATATGAAAAACGGGGGAATTTCCGGTTATTGGCGTGATAGCAATAACGGATTGGTGGGTTAAAACGTATACGTAAAATCTTCAAAATAAATAACTTGTCAAATAAACGCACAGAATGTGAAAAATTGGGAAATTTCCAGTTTTTGGCGTGATAGAAATAACGGATTGGTGATTAAAACGTAAACGTGTTTTTAAAAAGACAAACGGGATATAACGTTACGATAACACGACCACGACCTATTTATAAGGTCAGATCATATTGTTATTCTCTGTAAACTTTTGACAGTTTAGACGGGTTTCGAACACAACATTAAAGTGTTTGTCTTCATATAAACAAAGTCATTTACATTTTTGATATGGGTATAAATTAAAGAAAAATTTCGATCAAATCGTGTTAAACATAAAACATGTATTTGAAGAGTAACTCATGGATCTAACGCTTTCTCGAACTCGATATAGAGATTTCTAGTGGTATAAATATGATATAGAGGGGGGCAAGGTTGTAAATAGGAACCCAAGGACAAGGCTGTAAATATGATCCAAAGGTAAGGTTGTAAATATGACCCATGGGCAAAGTTGTAAATATGACATTGGGGGACAAGTAATTAATTTATTAGTATAAACTTGATCACGGATGTCAAGGTGGTATAAACATGATCACGGGTGTCAAGGACATAGTTTTAATGGTATAAATATGATCACGGGTGTCAAGGACATAGTTTTAAATAGTATAAACATGATCACGGGTGTCAAGGACATAGTTTTAATGGTATAAATATGATCACGGGTGTCAAGGACATAGTTTTAAATAGTATAAACACGATCACGGGTGTCAAGGACATAGTTTTAATGGTATAAACACGATCACGGATGTCAAGAACATAGTTTTAAATAGTATAATCACGATCACGGGTGTCAAGGACATAGTTTTAAGTAGTATAAACACGATCACGGGTGTCAAGGACATAGTTTTAATGGTATAAACACGATCACGGATGTCAAGGACATAGTTTTAAATAGTATAAACACGATCACGGGTGTCAAGGACATAGTTTTAAGTAGTATAAACACGATCACGGGTGTCAAGGACATAGTTTTAATGGTATAAACATGGTCATTGATGTCAAGGACATAATTTTGATGGTATAAACATGAACACGTGTGTCAAGGACAATTTATATATATATATATATATATATATATATATATATATATATATATATATATATAAGCGTAAAGTATTCGTCTAGATAGCTTAGAGTTATTCAGTTACCTTTTCTCTGACCCTAATACGTTATGCCTGACGTCAAGCAGAAAGTTTGTTAAGGTCAGAGAAACTCTGACTTAGAATTACCAAGACCATGTTGCTAAAATGGATTAAACATTTTGTCAACAGGGGACATTGCTAAGTTGATTAAGTTTAAAAAGTGAACAAAATCAATTTGTGCAAAAGAAAGAATCAATCAGGACTCGAAATTACTTTCAACAAAAAATAATGGTTAACTTCAAGAAGTATTTGATATACCAACTACACGAAGTTTTTGAAATCCATTGATTGAAGAAAAATCTCTTTCTTTAAGAATCTAATAAATGTAAGATTTGGTTTCAAATATTTTTCAAATATTTGCTGATACACTGGGTGGATATTTTGCAACTTTAGTATAAAAACGAACGGACCAATAGAGTTTTCGAGTCTTGATAATTCACTTCTGTGCGTTTTAAAACTTATTAAAAAAACATACTTTCTCCAGTAGAACCTGTGATTTTAACTGTGATATTTTTGTTTCTGGTATTTGGGTCAGATTCATAATCTAGCTTATTCCCCGGCTTTAAAGACACCTCTCCACGGCTGTTTATTTGGAAAATAGAATCAGCATCCAGAATTTCAAACGTGTTTCCACTCACGGTAACGCCTGGAATACTAAAAAGAACTCCAGTTTTGTTTTCACGTACACTCTGAATTTCAAAGCTTGGTGCTTGTCTCCTTATTCTCTTAAGATTATGTCGGACATCTGAAAAAACTTGCATGCCTGGCACAAAGGAAGGAATGTCATTGCCAAAGGGATTAAGTTTGTTTTGATCAAACTCATGTATAAATTTGTCAGGAGATTGGTCCCTGTCCTTCAGGCTATAACTGGACACTTCTGACACCGGTTCAGATTTGTCTAAAGGCCGAGGTGATTCTTTGTACAAGCGATTATAATCATTATCATCTATCATCATAATTTCCACATTAGTATGGCTAATGACATTTTGTCCATTCAAACCAATGACCGTAAAATAAAGAACACCATATTCTAATTGTGGCAATTCCGAAACCAATGTCATTGGAGAACTGTTTAAAGCACTCGCAGAAGCCGAATTTAGACCGAAATGTTCCGACAATTTACCCATTATCTTGTAATCTAACTTCACCTCTTTGCAAATTTTGTTTTCTAGTACCGACAGATCATAAATTCCTTTAACTTTTATTCCAGGAAGCGCATGTTTTGGTAAAAATCCCGTGTAGAATCTTTGGGGAAAATGACAGACATTTATCGAATGTAGAATTTGCAATACATATGTACTGTCAGCCGGTATGTTACTTTTACAAGATTTGGGAATTGAAACTGTAAAAATGTAGGACTTTCCAATATCTTTTGATAAGTCTTTTCTTACAAGTAACATCCCGGAATTTGTTACAACGAATAAATCATGAAATTCCTCATTTCTTCCGTGAGTTTGAATATTAATATTTGAATCCGAACATCCTAATTTTGTCACTAAATATCCAATAGAAGCATTATGTGGTACTATAATTTCAAATTTTGAATTTTGATTTTCTCCAGGTTTCGTTTTAAAAACACATTCCACGAATTGAAGAAGAAAACACACCACTAGTAACACCTGAACGCGAGACGCCATCTTGATTCTTTTTCAGTGACGATCCGATCAAATTAAAAATTCAATATTCCAATAATTGAATCACCTGTGTGGATATATATACACCAGAAGTTTATATATATCTAGATCTATAACCGAGGTAAAAACACACTATAAATTATCACATATATTTCGAACACTACATGTTGAAATTCGTTAAATCCCCTCCATAGCTTTTTTTAAAAACTGGTGTACATTTAGAACAAATTATTCGTCCTTAAAAGGTTGTGTCAGACGGATGAACGTTACGCGTCGGTTGATTTTTACCTTTCAATGTATGGAGTGTCTTAAGGGTTGTTTAAACGTACGTATCTACACGATGTATCTAGTATATAGTCTTCCGCGGGCGTTTTCCAATGGAATGCACTCGGGCCATTTACTTAATATCAATGAGTAATCGTAATAATAAAAGAAATATCTTATAAATCATTATCCGGGCTCTTTCTTTTTGTTAAACCGTTAGATAAGAAGGGCATTCATTTTCAAAAATATTTTTATATAAGCTTAAAGCATTGCGCATGTTTAAACAGAAGTTTGGGTCATCGATTCACGGCTTAAAAATAACTAAGTTGGTGTGTAAACAGGATAGTTTTAAAATGGAGTAAATTTCAACAATGCTTTTATGATCTTCTTGTTTATCCGTCCAGGTAAATTTGTCTTAAAATAAACTGTTAAATAAGTCCAAAATAATGAGAGTGAAAAATTCCTGAAATAGTTTTTAAGTTTCATTTTAAATGATAATTTTTAGGTTTATTTTTTGTCTCAGAATGACGTCATATTGCATATTTCCAATGCTAGTAATCTGGAATAGATTATTTTAGGTTTATTATTAAATTAACAGCCAGAATAATTAATTTAGCCGTTAAAACTACATCGAACGAATTTACAGTGTCAATTCGTCCGCTTTGAGTAAAACTACTATAAAAGGACTCAAACCTGACACTGTGTTGAAATATCGACTGAGGTTGTTTTAGGGAATTACAGATGCGTGGAAGTCCTGTTATACTGCATATTTTTTCAAATGAATTAGACACACTAGACGTTCTTAAGTTTACTTTTTAAAGGTTTGGTTGAAATGTTTTGATTTTAAAATCAAACTGCATTTGGAAAACTCACAACATAACTTTGCAAAAATTTTATTCATTTATTTATCTATTTATTTATTTAATTATTCATTTATTTATTTGGGATAAAACAAATTTATCGATTAATTCAGTAAACGCGTTTTTTATAGACAGCATGAAAACACCATGCTTTTTAATTAATCTCAATGTAGTGACTCTCTCTCTCTCTCTCTCTCTCTCTCTCTCTCTCTCTCTCTCTCTCTCTCTCTCTCTCTCTCTCTCTCTCTCAGATATTCAGTGGGAAACGACTTTGGACAGATTTAACAGTTTTAAAATACCACCCTTTGAAAGTATCTAAAAACCTGCAGCCATTAGGGATATCATATTGAAATGTTTAACGCTAATAAAGTTTTATTAAACTTCAAATTCCCATGACAAAAAGTCGTGGTCAAGTGATTGACTCGAGAACAATAATTCATGTGGTTGAGAGGGTCGTTATCAGCGACGTTATTATGTTCGGTACCGTGGACTTATGTTTACTTACATGTTAACAAGTGTTGTTGTAAATTTACCACACTTATTTATCAACAGAAAACAAATAATTTTATCTGAAATGGAATCCTTACGGTCAATATGGGGTCTTGGAAACCACGTGATTAAAAGGTGTTGAAAATTTGTGATAAAATTTAACGAGTACTCTATTCTGAATTGGAGCCATGATAGTCTACGGATCACAGTGTCAATCACCGCCTTATTTCGAATCCCATTCGGGTAGATCCTAGTGTGAGAATATTTGTCAGTTATCATACCGGTTACTCCGGTTTCCTCTACATCTACATCAAGAACTGACCGGCTCGATATAAGTGAAAGAATCTTGACTTGGGCGTTAGACTTCCTCACTCCACTACACTCTTTTGTTGTAATTTTGTTTAACTTCGCATTAGAATTTTTTCAGCTCTTCGCGACGAGAGGAAGGTTAATAATCTCTTTGTATTAATCGTGTATGCGTAAGATGTGCAAATTTGTATAATGCCTTGAACCAGCGTGTACTCAGGTGCTAGCTCACACAGTCCGTATGATGCAGACAAGGATACCATCCCAGTCCATTATCTTGATATCGAGTGAACCTGGCTTTTCTTTATCCTACTAATGCCTGCCATTACACTAGCAAGCATTATTTTAAAGTCTAACAATTCCGGGTTCGAACCCTGGACCTCACGCTCTCAGAGCGGTCACCCCACCACTGAACCACCGAGGTGGTCTCCATTCTATCCCGATTTTATGTAAAACATAATTTAAATTATCATGTCCGTAAAATGCTGGCTGGTTTACAGGGGTAAGGCTTCATTTTGTACCCATCCAAATCTATATTAACGTTTTACCACGGAAATAGGCTCATAGTGTATTAACACATCAAGAAGTATGACGCAGTTATCTCCCTTATACAGCGTTTGCTTTCTCGTCAAATCAATAATCGTAACACACAGTTATCAATTTTACAAGCAGATTTGGTATAGACAAGATCATACATGTATGGTTGTACATATTGCGTACTGTTTATCAAAAGATAAGATTAGGTTGGATAAATTTTAGTTTACGCCCCAGTCAAGAGAGGCGGCCAGTTTAGGGATGTTGGAGCAAACCGGAGTAAATCCCGACCTTCGACAAGCAAACCGATAATCTTTCTCAAACTAGGATTTGTCCGGTTGAAATTCAAACCTAAACCAGTGAGAGGTGCCGTGATATGTAAGCGCGCTCCTTAGACCACTCAGCCACTCTACATTAATGGGGAGGGGATTTATGTTTAACCAGTGAAAGATGTAAATTGTTGTGTCATATTATAAATTTTTGAATTTTCTGAATTAAATATTCAAAAATTTATAATATTTTTGAATATTTCATTCAGAAAATTTATAACATGACAGTTGTATTACCTAAGGTTGGCCTGAACTGATTAATGCTAGAACAATGGGCAGTAAAATCTGAAATTCTAGTAAAGGTCGATTATACTGTCTCACTCTTATTGTGTGAGAAATTCAAGTAAGGACCGATTTTACTGCCTCACTCTTATTGTGTGAGAAATTCAAGCAAGGGCCGATTTTACTGCCTCACTCTTATTGTGTGAGAAATTCAAGCAATGGCCGGTTATACTGTGAGAAATTCAAGTAAGGGCCGATTTTACTGCCTCACTCTTATTGTGTGAGAAATTCAAGCAAGGGCCGGTTATACTTTGAGAAATTCAAGTAAGGGCCGATTTTACTGCCTCACTCTTATTGTGTGAGAAATTCAAGTAAGGGCCGGTTATACTTTGAGAAATTCAAGTAAGGACCGATTTTACTGTCTCACTCTTATTGTGAGAGAAATTCAAGTTAGGACCGATTATACTGCCTCACTCTTATTGTGTGAGAAATTCAAGCAAGGGCCGATTATACTGCCTCACTCTTATTGTGAGAGAAATTCAAGCAAGGGCCGGTTATACTTTGAGAAATTCAAGTAAGGGCCGATTTTACTGCCTCACTCTTATTGTGTGAGAAATTCAAGTAAGAGCCGGTTATACTTTGAGAAATTCAAGTAAGGACCGATTTTACTGTCTCACTCTTATTGTGAGAGAAATTCAAGTAAGGACCGATTATACTGCCTCACTCTTATTGTGTGAGAAATTCAAGCAAGGGCCGATTATACTGCCTCACTCTTATTGTGTGAGAAATTCAAGTAAGTGCCGGTTATACTTTGAGAAATTCAAGTAAGGGCCGATTTTACTGTCTCACTCTTATTGTGTGAGAAATTCAAGTTAGGACCGATTATACTGCCTCACTTTTATTGTGTGAGAAATTCAAGCAAGGGCCGATTATACTGCCTCACTCTTATTGTGTGAGAAATTCAAGCAAGGGTCGATTATACTGCCTTACTCTTATTGTGTGAAAAATTCAAGTAAGGGCCGATTATACTGCCTTACTCTTATTGTGTGAG
Organism: Tegillarca granosa; assembly: GCA_029721355.1. Classification (NCBI taxonomy): domain Eukaryota; kingdom Metazoa; phylum Mollusca; class Bivalvia; order Arcoida; family Arcidae; genus Tegillarca; species Tegillarca granosa. The sequence goes on from CM056607.1 coordinate 14,160,833, forward strand.
AAATTCAAGCAAGGGCCGATTATACTGCCTTACTCTTATTGTGCGAGAAATTCAAGCAAGGACCGATTATACTGCCTTACTCTTATTGTGTGAGAAATTCAAGCAAGGGCCGATTATACTGCCTCACTCTTATTGTGCGAGACTTTTTACCCTAAACACTTTGTTTTGTATCGTTTACGTCGACTGTTGCGAAGTTGTTTTTCAGCGTTATCTTTCTTCTTCCGTAAGCATTATTTTTCGAACACATTAACTCACTTCTCGAACACATTTGTATGAAGTATAATTAATGTTATACTGAATAATCAATTTCTAATAAGATTTTATAAATTGTATTTCTTCATTTTGCTTTGTACTTGGATCAGAATAGAAGTCGCATGTATCGGTGTACGCGATGTGCTTTTCCACCTACTTTCTATTACATATGTTCGATATACGGGCATTTATCCATCTCTTTGGAGAGAGAGAGAGAGAGAGAGAGAGAGAGAGAGAGAGAGAGAGAGAGAGAGAGAGAGAGAGAGAGAGAGAGAGAGAGAGTTTTACGCCAAAGTCGAGGCGTTCAGTTTCCGATGATAGAGGAAACCGTGATAACAAGAGATAACCACCGATCTTCGACAACCATACAAAATTCCTTATTAGGATCTGACACGAGGTTGGTTCGAACCTAGTCTTAGTCTGCATGCAAGGAACTTGTGTTTCTTATTTTATGAGAATTGAGATCTTAGAACAATTTTATTTTATCTGATAAAATTTCACAAGAATACACAGTGACGTCAACTTATCCGTTTTAATGAGTTTATGCTCTTATGTCTATCACAAAAGCACTTGTATGTTAAACCAAACAAAAAATATGAAAAATAAAGAGAAGTAATTCTATGATAATTTTATTAAGATTTAAATTGAAAACGAACGGGGGGGGGGTTACAAAAGGAGCCCTTACTTCAATGTCACAATGCGTTTTTACAAGTCGGTATACATTTTTTACTTCATTTTACGATTCAAGCAATACAAAACCGACTTATGACATTTTATATTTTATTACAAAAACATAGCATTAAAAGTTCAAATAAATATATCTACTATACAAGAATAAATTCATTTACAAACCGGTATTTATATTATAAATATTTGATTCTTAAATGATACTAATATTAATATATTTACAATGTGAGAAAAACTACATATCTGGTATTTATGTAAGACAGATATTTGAACCATGTTATTAGGCAGTATAAACAGTTTTAATATATCCTGTAGTTTTACCTAACGAAATCATGAATACATCATATAAAAAAGCCTTTTGAAGCTATTCAGAAATAATAAAAAAAAAAAACATTCACATTATTATGCACATAAAAATATTGCAATTTGTGAGAAAATAATTATAAATAGTTTTGGCACAATGTTTGGCTTATAATCTGAAGCAATGACTTAACCACTGTTACAAGAAGCAGTACAATACTGGGTAGGACACTGGTTAATTTTGCAGACAGTATTACAGTATCTGGTTGCATCAGCGTATCTGGCTTTAAATTCTGGTGTAGCATTGCAAAGTGTATTTTGATTGGTTGTTACATGTTCCAGAAGCTTACAGCCGGAAGAACAGAAAAAATCGGACAAGCATCTACCTGCTTTACACTGGCTTATACAGAACTGGTCTGCGAACGGAAATTGGGCTCTGTATTGATCTGTAGCTCTGCATGTTTGTACAACTGGATTTCCGTTTCCGGTTACAGGGTTACCGACTGTTTGAGAAAGATTGTTTTGATTTATATTTCCAGTCTGTACATTTTGCCCATGTTGATGATTTGCCCCAAATGTTCCTAAATGATGATTGGTGTTGTTGTTATTGTTGTTGGGTATAAGTAGGTTTGGCAAAGTCGACCCTCGAGGCGCGATGGATACATCGGCACATCCACGAAATTGTTCTTGATGCCCAAAGCCTTTCCCACATTGTCCTCCTTCACAGCCCCAGTTACTTGCTACAATACATTCAGATAAAACGTACTTTATTTATAAAAAAGTCATAACTAAATATAGAGTATATTTATATTTTTCTCTTACAATAATAATTAATTTAAAAGGCTAGGATTGTCTAGTTCCATCCTGTGGAATACACTCAATAGTTTATTGAAGATAGTAATGCGACATACCTGAAGATTGTCTTCGATGGCTTTTTAAAATTCTCAAAATGTGGTTAAATTTAGCGATTTTTTCGGAAGAATCTCTTTACATCAATATTTGTTGCAGAAATGGTTGAATTTTTTTTTATTACTCCAAGAAAAAATGAAACTTTAATTTTTACTAATACACTCTTATTCTCAGGGAAGCAGATAAAACCATATAAGCGTCCGAAGCATAACGCATCTGTCTATAACCGAATCGAAAATGCACATATAATGCATAAAAATAATAGACACTTTTATATAGTCAAGAAACTATTCACATTTCTTCATAGAAAATGAAAGTTATTATTTGAATACTTTTGAAGTTCGATTCTGTTGATATGTCTAAACACAATCGTCTTTCACTTGACAAATTGAATGAGTGGAATGGTATGATATTGTGCTCGACAAAAGACTGTTAAACAATTTAATAGATGGAACCATTGGAGCAATAAGAAACACTCTACATCATATGAAACATACATTGTTTTATATCAGTTAAAATCAACCCAAGACGGAGTTGAGTTGAGTAATGGTGTTTAACGTCCCAGTCAAGAATATTTCACTTATATCGAGACGTCGCCAGCTACAGACGAATTGCAGAAATTTTGCCTGTGCGTTGCGCTGATGGCATTATACAGCAGGGTTCTTTATCGTGCCAGCCCTACCGTGACACGGGACCTCGTTTATTTTAAGTTCCCATCCGAAAGAACCATGACTTTCATTTCGTAATGCCGAGTGCTTGGTGAAAGAACAGTCATTACCCACTTTCAAGTCTTGGGTCAGACCCGGTCGGGGTTCGAACCCTGAACTCAAGACGGGTAAATATACCAAAAGACAAAATGCATCAATATGGTTAAATAGTTAAAGGTCTATCAGTACAGCAAGTTTTCCTTAGCTATGAGTGTGCTTGTTTATTGTTTTCTGTTTCTTTGGAAAACATGGAGTTTCTTACCGGTGTTATATATCCATTGAAATACACACTGAGTACAGGTCAGTCCTTGTGGTAACACGAGTGACACCGTGTATGTTTGACTGCCTCTCTTTGGGTAATATTTCGTGCTGCCATCTGGTTGTCGTAATAAATATTTATCTAGACACTCCTGGGTAGCTTTTCGGGAAGGATCGTTGTTAGGACAAATTCGGAATTCAAAGTATCCCCAATGTTGCATGGTCAATGTGGCTTGTGCATGTATTATTTGACCTTCCTGGTAATGTCTGCTGATGGTACCTGTTGCATATATTCCCCCAGCTTCATTATCACGTGGTCCGTCCCATCGGTCACCACAAATTCCACATTTTCCGCCATTTCTATTCCACTGAACCTTAATAAGATATATTGTATATAAAATTATAGTTTCAAAAGAGAGAGAGAGAGAGAGAGAGAGAGAGAGAGAGAGAGAGAGAGAGAGAGAGAGAGAGAGAGAGGGGGGGTGAACCAGATTGCGCACTTCGGTAGCCAATATTTATCGATCTGAAACGGTTAAACAAAAACATTGCTACTTAGCACGGCTTCGGTGTTAAGTGCATTTTTGTAAACAGAAAACAGTAAAGATAATTAAAATAATTTCATTTAGTAAACTATTGTATATATTGCGATTTGATACAGAATCCAGAAGTGGTGAACAAGTTTATGGATTTTGTAACATAGACCAGAAACTTGCAGATGTACAACAGACACTAAGAAAACAACTGATCACGGGGTTAAAATGAGTTGCTCATCCGGTATGGTTTTTCACAACAAAACTTTGGATGTGTTTGTAGTTTTATTGTATGTAAGACACTGCTAGTTCTATAGGGTGTTCATTATTAAACAGTAAGTAGAAAAAATTATATTAAATGCCTACATCAAATCCACCACAGTACAGTTTGTTGTCATCGTAGTTAATAGGCGTGTCAAATCCATACCGCCACATGCTAGATCTATTTGGAGGCTCTTTTAGAAAGCCGTGACCATGACATTGAAGACATAGTGCTGATAATATGCAGGTGAAAAGTTCTGCGACAAATGTTCTATTCATGCCTGTGAAATAGTTACAATACGTATATGATAAGTATAAATTATATGATTTTAATGATGTTTGATAGTATAATGTCAGAAGGTTCTGAATGCTTGTTGGGCCAAAAATCAAGAAAGGTTCGGAATGCTTGTGGAACAGAACCAAGGATGTTCGGAATGTTTGGTGAACAAGAAACAAGAAGGTTAGGAATTCTTGGTAACCCAGAACAAGAAAGGTTCGGAATGCTTGGTTAACCAGAACCAAATTCAATATCTATTCTGTCACTATAAAATCATAAAAAACATTTGAGTACATTTTAAAGCAAACGACACGACGCCAACAACCTTGCAAGTGAAACAGTACTATAAGTAAGAAAAAAATTGCAAAATGTTTTTGATTTCTTCATAAATTTTCTAAACAAATACAAAGAAGACTGAAAAAACAAGATACGGAAATCTACGTAAAAAGGAGATACTGAAATGTACGTAAAAAAGGAGATACTGAAATGTACGTAAAAAAGGAGATACTGAAATGTACGTAAAAAAGGAGATAATGAAATATACGTAAAAAAAGGAGATACTGAAATGTACGTAAAAAAGGAGATACTGAAATGTACGTAAAAAAGGAGATACTGAAATGTACGTAAAAAAGGAGATACTTGTACGTAAAAAAGGAAATACTGAAATGTACGTAAAAAAGGAGATACTGAAATGTACGTAAAAAAGGAGATAATGAAATGTACGTAAAAAAAGGAGATACTGAAATGTACGTAAAAAAGGAGATAATGAAATGTACGTAAAAAAGGAGATACTGAAATGTACGTAAAAAAGGAGATACTGAAATGTACGTAAAAAAGGAGATACTGAAATGTACGTTAAAAAAGGAGATACTGAAATGTACGTAAAAAAGGAGATACTGAAATGTACGTAAAAAAGGAGATAATGAAATGTACGTAAAAAAAAGGAGATACTGAAATGTACGTAAAAAAGGAGATACTGAAATGTACGTAAAAAAGGAGATAATGAAATGTACGTTAAAAAAGGAGATACTGAAATGTACGTAAAAAAGGAGATACTGAAATGTACGTAAAAAAGGAGATACTGAAATGTACGTAAAAAAAGGAGATACTGAAATGTACGTAAAAAAGGAGATAATGAAATGTACGTAAAAAAGGAGATACTGAAATGTACGTAAAAAAGGAGATACTGAAATGTACGTAAAAAAGGAGATAATGAAATGTACGTAAAAAAGGAGATACTGAAATGTACGTAAAAAAGGAGATAATGAAATGTACGTAAAAAAAGGAGATACTGAAATGTACGTAAAAAAGGAGATACTGAAATGTACGTAAAAAAGGAGATAATGAAATGTACGTAAAAAAGGAGATACTGAAATGTACGTAAAAAAGGAGATACTGAAATGTACGTTAAAAAAGGAGATACTGAAATGTACGTAAAAAAGGAGATACTGAAATGTACGTAAAAAAAGGAGATACTGAAATGTACGTAAAAAAAGGAGATACTGAAATGTACGTAAAAAAGGAGATACTGAAATGTACGTAAAAAAGGAGATACTGATATGTACGTAAAAAAGGAGATACTTGTACGTAAAAAGGAGATACTGAAATGTACGTAAAAAAAGGAGATACTGAAATGTACGTAAAAAAGGAGATACTTGTACGCAAAAAAGGAGATACTGAAATGTACGTAAAAAAAGGAGATACTGAAATGTACGTAAAAAAAGGAGATACTGAAATGTACGTAAAAAAGGAGATACTTGTACGTAAAAAAGGAGATACTGAAATGTACGTAAAAAAAGGAGATACTGAAATGTACGTAAAAAAAGGAGATACTGAAATGTACGTAAAAAAGGAGATACTTGTACGTAAAAAAGGAGATACTGAAATGTACGTAAAAAAGGAGATACTGAAATGTACGTAAAAAAGGAGATACTGAAATGTACGTAAAAAAGGAGATACTGAAATGTACGTAAAAAGGAGATACTTGTACGTAAAAAAGGAGATACTGAAATGTACGTAAAAAAGGAGATACTGAAATGTACGTAAAAAAGGAGATACTTGTACGTAAAAAAGGAGATACTGAAATGTACGTAAAAAAAGGAGATACTGAAATGTACGTAAAAAAAGGAGATACTGAAATGTACGTAAAAAAGGAGATACTTGTACGTAAAAAAGGAGATACTGAAATGTACGTAAAAAAAGGAGATACTGAAATGTACGTAAAAAAAGGAGATACTGAAATGTACGTAAAAAAGGAGATACTGAAATGTACGTAAAAGAAGAAGATAATTGCAAGAGTCAAAATAGCAAAGAAATATAACAAAATATGCAAACGAGAACGAGACGAAAAAAATGTAAATTTCACTGTAAACAAAATTTCTGACTTTGGGTTAGCAGTGGATAAAATGGCAAAATCGCATTCAAATGTTTGGTAATTAAATATAACTGTATAATTACCTTATGGGTTGTCTAAAATGAATTAATTCGTACATGTGTATATGTAAAATAGTCATTTCTTGATGTTGTTTATTCTATAGCAATATTATGTAACAGTACAATAACAAAGAAAAACGAAAACTTACTAACTAGAAAAACATAAATAAATAAATAAATAAATAAATAAGAATAAATAAATAAATAAGAATAAATAAATAAATAAATAAATAAATAAATAAATAAGAATAAATAAATAAATAAGAATAAATAAATAAATAAATAAATAAATAAATAAATAAATAAATAAGATAGATGTATACATAAAGAAATAAAAATGTTGAAATAGGATTTACCTTGAGATGCGTTTTACTACAGTCAGACTGCTTGCAGGAGTTTTACTTTTACAGCGCAGCAAGTTAGTTGCAAATGAAATCGTTTGCTTGTTTCCTGGTCTAACATGCCGTATTTATACCAATCATTGCTCAATATTTGTAAACAAAGATGTCATGAAGATTAAGTTAATACTTCTTGGTGACAAAAACTTGATCTAATTTGTTTTACCGTAGATAACATGGTATCTACAAACAATCCGAGTTCATGAAGGGTATATTCTGATGTTTCATTAGGAATATGTCATCGATATGAACTTAAAACGACCTAAATAAAATCTATCAAAATGACATCATTGGGATCACACAATGTACTCACTTCAGAAGTTCAGTCAGTTAAATTTTTGAGACTTTGAAATCATTTATCAAAGAATTTATTTACACAAAAATTTCCTTTTTATCAGCTTTTGGTCAAATAAACAACATTTTTCTTTCTGATTTTGACAAACACCAATGCATATTGCACATAGATATTTATTGTTATAGAGCTAAACAAATGTTATTTTGCTTATTTCCATTCCCAGATAATTGAAAAAATAAATAATAAATAAATAAAAATAATGATAAAAAAAATTAAAAAATTAAAAAGATAAAACTCGTTTATTAAAATATTCTTTTACTTTTACTTATATATGCCACATTTTTTTCGTAATATTAAAATTTTAAAAAAATCACCTATATATATATATAAGAGTGGGATACAATTCTAGAAGTTGAAAACCACTGTTATCCCTTAACTGGTGCTTGAGCCACTAGGCATTCAAGGCTCTCAGAGAAGTTAGGGATATGCTGTACGAAGTTCCTTTTCATGAGGGTTGACTTTATTTTTATTTAAGATTCGAGTATAATGGTAAATTATGACATTTATGGCTGATGTACTAGGGTAGATCTTGGTTGTTTATATGAGTCATTGGTGGTCCAAATGTCAAAACCAATTGCTAAGTGGATACCTTGGTGTGTTATGTATCAAAGTATCTCACTGTCGGTGTGAAAAAGTTCAACGTTTGCTGTCTCCCAGAAATACTAGATTAACTTACCATCACCACTCACTAAACATTACGGGGCCTCGAAGGCCAAGTGGTCTAAAGCTCGCGCTTACGGATCACAGTGCCTCTCACCGCCTAGGTTCGAATCCCACTCGGGACAGATCCTGGTGTGAGAAAGTTTGTCAGTTCGTTTGCCGAAGGTCGTTGGGTGGTTTTCTTCGGGCACTCCGGTTTCCTCTACCACCCCAGAACTGACCGCCTCGAAATAAGTTCTTGACTGTGGCGTAAAACACCATTACTCCACTCCTCTCTCACTGAACATTGCCAATGTTGCCAATTGTGATTTTATTTGTTAGGTTTGCTACAAATTTTGTCTTTTTGTGGCATTGATTTTTTTGTTTATCTAAATAAAATACTTCATGTTAAAAGATCAGAATAAAAAATAATAGGGGTTTATGACTTGTGGCGGTTGTTAATTTAAGCTTGGTGCCATGACAACTTTAACGTTGTTTTAAAAGCAGTAAAACATTGGATGATATGCAAAAAGTGAAATAAACAAAAGCCTAACAAAACTTATACATGCAGCCTATAATATCCTTGTCAACAATTATTATTAAGACAAATACGTGTATTTATATTGGTATTGCAGTATCAAGGTTACCGTGTCGTATACAGCGCTCGCTGGCGCCTCTTTACCGCCTAGATTTGATTTTAACTCGGAACAGATTTTAGTGTGGAGAAAATTGTCAGTTCGCTTTCTTAAACTGAAAAGGCGGTGGTTTTCTCCGTAACTCCGGTTTCCTCAAATGAAAGAATTTTAACAGGAAAGAAAAACCAAATTACTTAACTCTAAACGTTATGTAAACAAACCTTTAAACAGAGGGTAGGAAATATATCAGAAAGATAAAAACAATGAGATTAATTAAAAGAATTGATTGGTCCCATTTACTGTATAGTATAATTCAAGACACTTTTTGAACACTGCGATATAAGTGAAATATTCTTGACTGAGACGTTAAACATCATTACACAACTCAACTCAGGACACTTGTTCTTTTGGATTTGTTAGTTCACTTTCAAAAGGATGTTGGAATTCTCCGTCCGTTTCTTGAAATGTAAGAATCAAAACTGAAAAGGAAATCCTCATCTCTAAATTTTAGTGCAAACCAACTTTTTTAACGGAGGAAATAAACCAGGAAGCTAAAAACAATGAAATAAATTCAATGAATTGATTCTTTCCATTTATTTCAAGTATGGATTAGGAAATTTTTTCTTCTGAGAATACGTATATACACGAGTCATTTACCTGATACCAAATAGATTACTGCGAAATTGTATTAGAAAACTTCTTTGAATATCCGCATTGCATTTACGCCGCACGTCTCTTTCCCGAATACCAAAACATAGTCTGCATTGCTGTGATGGCGGTATTTCGGCAAATGGAGATAATTGGGGGAACAAAAAAAAAAAAAAAAAAAAGAGTAATATAGGATAAGATTAATTTTAATATTATCCGTGTTTTAAGTATATTTCCTTTTATAATCGGTGATGGTTTGACCTTCTGTACTGCATACGACAATCGCTTAGCATTTAATTGAGAAACCCGTGTGCATGTTGGCACATGAATTACCACTCGTATTTTAGGTAGGTTTATTACCTGTGTCAAAGAAAACAAAATATGTTTAAGGCTTACAAGTTCACTTAATTTCACAGTGCACAATAGGTAAAACTGTTCCTTATTTAAACTAAATCATTTAAATTTTGTTGATAAGCGCTTATCCCAAAATTTGTCATTTCTTTAATTCTGTATCTCAAATATTGAAGTCTACTTTTGCACCTCGCCAGTGTGTACATTCATTTGTTACCAGTGTAAGCGTACTCTTTTTGAATTGGTCGCAGGGTACATTTTGCCCCGGGACTGGGAGGTCAATGGATCGAACCCTGTTCTGTAGTTTTTTTAATATCGACTCGAACGCGTTCTATTAACATGTTTGATTACAATATTTATTAAAGACTATGATCGGAAGCTTTTGTGTTATAATCTCAAATACTTTTGTAAACTCGAGCTGCCCAAAATTATTCTTGTTCCTTGCATAACGAAGGAATAGCTGTAATTACTACCAAGCCAAACATGACTGGTGACGAATTAAAACATTTTAATAACTTCTCAAATCTCAAACCAAAAGTGTCAGGTGATTATAGTACCCATAGCGTAAACAGTATAACTTCAAAAGGGGAATGATATCTTTGTCGCCAAAATACGAACAATGAAGACAGTTCTGAAATTGACAGATCGACAGGGTGAAAACCAAACATTAAAGTTTAAATGTAAATTAAGTCGATGGATATACTTTGACAACTAGGTAACTTACAGTCTACAAAAAGTTTGACAGCGTGTTCAAATCCACATCCTTTATAAATTATTATAACAATACTACTGAACACTTTCTCCAGTTTGTGTCCAAAGTTGGGAGTGTTTCAATTATAGGCCTTTATATGTTTCTCTTTCTTACATGATTTTTTTTGGAAGGGGGGTCTTTATTTGTTTTATGGTCTTAGTTAAATTCTACATATTCTACTTTTTCTGATACAATTAAAAACAATTTTTTTCTGTGAAGATAAAATATGAATTATTTTCAATGGGATATAAAATGATTATTTAAAACCTTTAGCATACATATCCACATATCCGCATTGTTTTTATTCGGTGCATCTTTATCTAAAATACTAAAACATGGTCTACAATGCCATCTTGTTTATATGTTTGTATATATGTATGCTTAACTACATAGTCAGTGAGGTCAACGAGAGCGAACAAAACGGAATCAATTGTGTTTAAATCTCCGAAATTAAAATATAAATTACTTTTGATGTTTTGGCCTACTGCACTACATTCGACGATCACTTAGCTTGCGATGTTGAAACACATGTATGTTTGCACGAAATTAACATTTAAGATTGTCATGTAGACATATTAACTCCAACAATTTTCAAATAATTGGTTTTAAGTACTTATGTACCTCCTTTTTACGACTAATGTAATTTTCAAAAACAAGATACGTTCGTGTTGTAGATATTTAAAAAAAATTTAATTTGTGTCTTATAAGACTAGTAGCGTCTTGTTGGGGATTCTTTATTGTCTCAATTTGTTTTGTCAAATAAGGTTAAGCACTAAAGAAACTAACAAAAAATATTCAACATGCTAAAATCTATTGTAAAATTATTATTATTTCAACAAACATATCAGCGGCAACAACAACAACAACAACGACATAATAATAATAATAATAATAATAATAATGATAATAATATTATTATTATTATAATAAGTAAATAAATAAATAAATCAATCAATCAATCATCAAAATTATACCAGTTAAATGACAAAAAATTTTTCGCATATCCGAAGGATTATTTCTTCACACAAATAAAAGGGTTAGTGATTATTCCGATCGAAGAAAAAAATACACCAGACACCCGAAATCGATAAGGATACATCAGTGCTAACGATTGCGTTATTTGATTACAATTTCTCAACTTGTTCGTTTGATAAAATATATATGTTGTAGACTTGATGTCGCGTAAATACAACCTAATTATCAGATCAAAAAGTAAGAGATAAAACGGAGCAATGCCGACTGAACACGCATAAAGTACACATAGTCTAGTAACCTATATGACAAAAGGATGAGTAATTTCAGATAAATAATAGATATATGTAAAAAACATTGAGTGTATTGATTAAGTTATAATGAAAAAAAATAATTATTTAGGATAAAATTTATTTTAATATTATCCGTGTTTTAAGTATATTTCCGTTGATAATCGGAGATGGTTTGACCTTCTGTACTGCATACGACAATCGCTTAGCATTTAATTGAGAAAGCCGTGCATGTTGGCACATGAAGTACGGCTCGTATTTTAGGTAGGTTATTTTTATTTATTTATTTATCTATTTATTTATTTATTGTATACAGAAAAAACTGTTACATTAAATATACATTGTTACACTTCTATGAGCTTTAAATCTGTGGTTCTGCATCTTATTTTATCGGCAATGGATTCAATAACATCATCGTCGATTTTATCAACCAGATATTTGATACTGGACGGTTGTTGGAAGAAAAAAGAACCCCTTGGTTTTTCATAACATCATATCGAATCGTTTGCGGTAACACATGTGTATATTCAATCTACTTGAAAAATTAAGTCTTTGTAATTTTAGTTTTAAATCTATCTTACGAGTCAAACTTACAAGCTCCAAAGACACTATCAGTATATCCTATTTTCCGATAACAGAATTAATAACAGATACATGTAATGAGATGATTTTACGCCCTAGGCAAGACTCTCCAAATTATATCGCCACAGACAGTTCTAGGATGGTAAAGAAAAGAGTGCACGGAAAAACACACACTTTCAGCAAGCAAACTGACAACTTTTTTAGGATGTCAGAAAAAGTTCACGGAAAAACAACCACAATGACTTTTTCACACATAATTGGACATATATGTTTCACACTCAAGATCATCTGCTAGAGTATGATTCAAACCTTAGCGATGAGAGTCAATGTGTGCTGTAAGTACGCACTTTTGATCACTCGGCAACCAATGTGGTGAGGATAAAAGATAACCTCTAAACTTACACATTTGGATGTAATCGATTTTCTGATTGCAGCGAATCTAAATAATTTTTAGAGCTAAGATAGACGATATGTCGTGGAATAATTAAGTTCATCAGTAGTAATACGAACGAATTCTAGTAAACACAACAAACAGAAAAGTACTTTAAAAAATTGACGAATCTCGTCGAATGTTTCCTGCAATGTACTTAAATATGTTCTAATTATGTTTTTCCTTTCATTCATTTTTGTTACGTGTTCCTGGTGGCAGTACTCATTACTTAGCAACATTTTCATTAAACTGTCATATACCACCAGTTTTTGAATTTAATCATAAAAATACATTCAAAAAGTGATATGCCACATTTTGAATGTATTTTTATGATTAAATTCAAAAACTGGTGGTATATGACAGAACTTAATATTTAACTTTACGTTTCTATTTAAATTGAAATGCAAATGCAAACAAATAAAACAAGTAAAATTTTGTTTAAGAATTTATTTACAAAATACAAATTGATACACTATTATTATACAATGAACAGTTTCTTTAATTTTGTTAAAACTACAATGTTTCTTATAAATAGCTTGGCATTATATTCACAATAGTGACACAGATGAAATACATAATTATCAAAATAGAAGTTAAAAAAAAAGAAAAAAGAAAAAAAAACGATATAAAAATGTATAACGATACACACATTGAGCATTTGGAACGGAACAATATCTAAAACAATATGTATAATTAAAAAAAAAAAACCCATAAATAATAAAAATTCTTTTAACGAGTTATTATGTAAAATCCACAAAAATAAATTCAAAATGATTTATTTCCTTCATAACTTGTGAATAAAATCGCAAAATAATGTTTAATTTGGCACAAATATTGGCAATTTTTAAGTTCTTTATTGCCGACAGGCGGCAGTACAGTATTGCACTGGGCAGTTACCAAACTTGCATATATTGTTACAGTACTGAGTGGCATATTTATATCTGGCTTTGAAAGACGGGGTACCTTCACATACTGATGCTTGAGTGTTCGAAAATTGGTTCAACTGTTTGCATCCAGAAGTACAGAAATATTCAGACAAGCACCTACCAACTTTACATTGATCAACACAGAATTGATCTGCATACGGAAATTGGGCTCTGTACTGATCTGTAGCTCTGCATGTTGGTGCACCGTTTCCGTATCCGCTCGGTTGTCCTCCAATAATTTGAAAGATGGAGTTGTGATAACTGGGCTGATTTCCATGATTTTGAGTATTAGTGTTTCCGTTTCCGGCTGGTCTGTACGCATTTTGTATACCCTGATTCTGTCCGGATGACGTTATTGATACGTCAGCACAACCACGGAACTGTTCCTGATGACCAAATCCCCTTCCACATTGCCCTCCTTCACACCCCCAATTACTGGCTGAAATAAAACGAGATTTAAAACTAAAATACATGTAGAACAAGCATTCTGAGAGTATTGCAAAACAATACATAGTCCCCTACCGGTCGCATATTTCACTAATCCCAAAGTTTAAGGTAAAATGTACAGTCAACAGGAAATTTTCAGAGTCCAAGGGTCGTGTCTTGGTCAAAAATTGGCGGAGCGGAATGAAACGTAAACTTGACTTGTAAGTCATCACACTTGACTCACATACTTGTGGAAAATTGATTCTGTTATGGACGGATGGACGCATGGACAGACTGATTACTATAGAGCGATCGCCTGTGGAGGGGGCCCTAATGCACGGACAGAAATGAAAACGTAAACTTGATCTGTAACTCATAATGGTAGACTCATATACCAAAAAAATAACAATTCATTATCTGCAAGCATGTAGAAAAAAGGTGCAAAAAACTAAAATTTCATTGAATTTTCAAAGTTCAAAGGGTCATAACTCCTATGAAAACTAGTGGAATGAAACGAAACGTAAACTTGATCTGTAACTCATCATGGTTGACCTGCATACCAAAAAAAAAAAAAAAAAAAAAAATTCATTAACTGCCAGCGTGTAGAAAAAAAGAGCGAAAAACTAAAATTTCAGTCAATTTTCAAAGTTTCAGAGGACCATAACTTCCGTAAAAATTTGCATATGGAAACGAAACATAAACTTGATCTGTAACTCATAATGGTAGAGTCACATACCAAACATTAGTTCCATTTCTGCAAGCGTGTAGCAAAAAAGTTGCGAAAAACTAAAATTTCTGTGAATTTTCAAAAATCAAAGGGTCATAACTCCGGTAAAAATTAGCAGATAGAAATGAAACGTAAACTTGATCTGTAACTCATCATGGTAGACTCATATACCAAAAATCAGTTCATTATCTAAAAGCATTTAGAAAAAAAGAGCGGAAACTGAAATTTAAGTGAATTTTCAAAAATCAAAGGGCCA
Source organism: Tegillarca granosa (assembly GCA_029721355.1). Classification (NCBI taxonomy): domain Eukaryota; kingdom Metazoa; phylum Mollusca; class Bivalvia; order Arcoida; family Arcidae; genus Tegillarca; species Tegillarca granosa. Next base: position 14,175,833 of record CM056607.1, read on the forward strand.
TAACTCATGTAAAAATTTGCAGACCAGAATGAAACGCTTACTTGATCTGCAACTCATCATGGTAGACTCACATATTAAAAATCAGTTCATTATCTAAAAGATTTTAGAAAATAAGTGTTCAAAACTGAGGCGTGACAGACGGAGGGACGGACGGACGGACAGAGCGCAAACCTAAAGTCCCCTTCGGCTTTCGCCGGTAGGGGACTAATAAGCATAACTAGATACAACAACAGATATTTTCGAAAACTTTAAAAATGATATTGAAATTGTTCAAAGTATCCGTTAAAATATTTAATCGTCTAAATTCTTAGCAGAAAATCAAACGCTTTTTTATGTAGATGGAAAGGTATAAAAACATAATTTTGAAAATAAACTCTGACTTAAATGAACACGCATAAAAAAACTAAAATTCAGTATTATGTACACCAACAACCAAATTCCGTTACTTGTTTATTTTTATTGCTTAGGTAATCATATTTTACTAACTCTTTCATATTTTATCTAGTTAATCTCGTTTTACTTTTTGCATTTGTTTTTAGTTTGTTTCAAATAAAACAACATTACAGTTTGGACTGGATATTACGAAGTATCCGCTCATTGAGACGGTTTATGAACTTGAACTTTCTGTATCCTATTTAGCATACCCGTATTCCATATCCACTGCACTACACATTGGGTACATGTGAGACCTGGTGGTAACATCAACTGTACACTGTATGTCTGACTTCCGCCTTTCGGATAATATCTAGTGCTGCCATCTGGTTGACGTAATAAATATCTGTCTAGACATGCTTGGGGGGCTCTTCTTGATGGATTGTTGTTAGGACAAATTCTAAATTCAAAATAACCGCCATGTTGTTTTATGAGTTTGACCTCTACATGCATTGCTTGACCTTCTGTATAATGTCTGCTAATGGTTCCTGTTGCATATTTACCACCGGCCTCATTGTCGCGTGACCCGTCCCATCTATCACCACAAATGCCACATTTACCGCCATTATGGTTCCACTGCACCTGTAAAATTTTTTTTGAACTCGTGTTTTACAGCGTCTTTCTCCAGCATGATTTTTTTAGGAATGGGATATACCTTGATTCAATGCCATAATCCATTCAAAAGATATACATAAATGAAATTTGGCAATAAACCGAAAAAGACGTATTGAAAAATAAAACAAAAAGTATTGGACTTCAAATTTCTTTGACTTTAAATTATGGCAAAATTTTGAATTGGCACTTTAACAAAGGTTTATTGTAGGGCATCAGTGTTGACTGATGCATTGTAAGTTGGCACAACTCTAATTTTTCATGTAGCGATATACTGATATACTGTTAAGCATGTTTGCGTTAGTTTGTTCATATGTCCAAAATGTTAGCGATTTAATACTTGGACGTTTTACTTTTCTACACTTACGAAAAAGTTTAAATTGTTCAACAACTAATGACTTTATGTAGTATTGTAAAGAAAATTCATGTACATATTCACATCAAATTCAAAGGTTTCTGAATATAAAAAAATCGAAATTTTTTTTAGAGATATTTCTTTCTAATACTTACATCAAATCCACCACAGAACAGTTGGTTATCATTGTAGTTTGTTGGCGTGTTAAATCCGTATCTCCACATGCTTGACCGTGATGGTGGTTCCTTCAAATATCCATGACCATTACAAAAACTTGATATCGTTGAAATGATGATTGTTGTCCATAATAAAATCATCTCCATTTCTGCAAAATGTAAATGTTTTATTGTTAGCAAATTTGCCACTAATTCTATGTATTCGTTAAAGAAATAACGAACTTATAAACAATCACTTTCTGTCATTTTATAAATTTTTTGGTATCTTAGATTACGATCGATTACTTTTGAGGCAAACAGGAATCAAGAAATAATAATTTCAGAATGTTGGTCAAAATGGGCGAGGCTCTTTGTTTCGAAAAAATAGGATAATACACATTTTCAAGATTTTCGAAAATTTGATAAAAATCTTGAAGACTGATATAAGTTGAACTGAACAAATATATCGCAAAGTCTTGAAAGAAAAAAGATCTAGATTGCTACAAACAAGTTAGTTCATAGTTATTTTTGTAATAAGTCAAGAACAGTAAAAAAAAAAAAATAATAAAAGATTTAAGATTCATATATACCATTCAGACATTATGTAGATACCTGTATGTAATAATGCTAATTTGACTAACCTTATTATGGTTATTTTGCTGCGTCTTCTTTGGTTCTCTCGGGAAAATCAGATGAGTATCTTAAAAATTGCTCGAAAATGTTTTGACTTTATCCAAAATTATGGTGGTATTTATATTCAATTTACTCGGATATCTAATATACATTAATGACATCATCAAAGATAATGACCTGGTAGGCCATGACGCCTACCATATTTTATCCAGAACAATGCTGTCCACGCACATGCCACATTTGGAAAGGATATTGAAAATTTATAAATAAACAAATACCAGCAGTAGTAAAATGTTGTGACCTATATATAAATGATATCATTGATATTGCACTGACGTTAAAGCATATATTTCATTCATATTCTCTATTTACTTCAAGTTTAGAAAAGCTTTATCCATGTCAGCCACTGTGTATCTACATTTGACACGAGTTTGTCCCACGCACTTAAACGCTTTTACGATGCTGGCGATAATGAATACAAAATAATGCAAAGTTAAAAACAAAACTCAGCTAACCGCCTTATTAATAGTTCTGAACCAAACTGCATTACAGATATCTTGACCGAAAGGAACTATAAATATCATAACTGTTTTGCAGAAAAAGAATTTAAATCAGAGTATTTAAATTGAATCACGTCATCAGTGTCATATTCATGTATACTCTCTTTTAAATTAGTAGTATAACAAATATATAAAAAAGGTAACCGAGTTCATTAAATTTAAATACCTTTTATAACAAAATAAATCAATAAAAAATAAAATATTAAAAATAATGATTATAATAAAATAATAAAATAAATAAATTATTATAGTGATAATAGAAATAAAATAATAAAACTAAATAAAGCTAAATAATAATAATAATAATAATAATAATAAAGAAGCTATTCAAGAAATTCAGATATTTAAAGCACTTTTTACATAACACACTTAACTTTGGACGGGTCATGGCTTTTGCAAAATTTTGTCAAGTATTCAACACAACTTTGAAAGTTTATTTAAAACAATATGCCTAAATCAATTATATGTTTTAGGTGCATTTTTAAATTATTATTTGACATTAACAAAGTACATATTGTCCACTGCAAACTGTTTTTCAAAATCAAATTAAAATCTGTTTTCTCATTCTTCCATTCTTTTTAAACAGCTTGAAATTGAAAAAAAGCATTTTAATGTAGAAATGTTAAAGAATTTTCCTTTATGAACACACTAAGACAACTAAAGATACAAAACTATGTTAATGACACTATAAATGGTTTAATGACTGGTACAAACAAAATTTTATGAGTGGACACTTGGTGAGGTCATTTCAATGTTTATCGTCCACTGAAAATGAAAGATTAATTAATGGTACATTTTATTTTTTCCTTTTGTCTGTATAATTTTCTTTTTTAAAGGATTTGAGTTTAACGATAAACGATGTTCATTCTGGATACAGAGTTATGAGAGAGGAAATATGGCTTTGTTTTAGGATTAAGACATTTACTCATTTCTTATAGCCAGATAACGATACCAGTGATAGTGATTCATAAGAGCAAAAGTGTTTATTGCTTAGTTATTGCTTATTCAATACCAAGACGGATTTGGTGAAACTAAAAAAATAAATAGCATCTAAAACATCCAAGAACATTTTAACAGAGCATTATTAAAATGACTAGATCAAAACACTGCTTTAAATATACGCAAATAAATAACTGAAAAGTCTCTGAAAAATAGTAAATGGGTCAGGAACACAACTATAGCAATAAACTATAAAGCTTACTATCGCCGTTAATTTTAAATGGTTGCATCTAAAATTGGCATTTATTTCTACAATGTAAGCAAAAGTGTACCTTGTTGAAAAAGGAATGTTGTTTGAATACAAAAAGTTGAATGTCTAAAGACATTGCATTTTGATAAAATTTGTAACAGTCATAGAGAATAAAAAGTGACCGCACCTATACATCTTGATTTTGTTTTAAGGAGTTATGCAAGGAAATGGCTACTTTAATTTTATGATTAAATGCTATATAGATTTTTTTGTTTGTTTACTATATTTCAAAATATCTTACTTAAAGTACTAACATATAAACCCATTCAACGGCAATCCCAAAAAGAATAAAATTTAAAATCGTCTCTGATTTACACTAAAAATATTAATAATTATGTTACGTCTTTTGGGTTATTTTTACTGATTTAGATTCCACTTGATTGACAATTGTTTTGAGTCTATTAATATAAAACAATCTGGTTTCAATTGTGTGTTGGTTATTTTAATCTTTGCCTTTTATTTAATAAAGTGCAAACACGATATATTCGAATTTTAAAGTCAATAGACTATATATAAGAATGTCTATATCTCTTTTTAATCTAGCTTTCTGTAGATAAAACTGTATGTATAGAACACATATATGAACTTCCGACGTCAGTGCAATATCAATGATATCATTCATTTATAGGTCGCAACATTTGACTATTGTCGGTATTTGTTTATTTATATATTTGCGGGCAAGACTCGATATCCTTGCCAAATGTGGCATGTGCGTGGAGTCCATTGTCCGGGATAAGTATAGTTTGATATTTCGTCATGGGTAATCAGGTCATTATCTTTGATTATGTCAATAATTTTCAACCAATATCTGATAAAGTTGGATATAAATACCAGAGTAATTTCGGAAGAAATCAAAACACTTCCAAAGAATATAGAAGATACTTAGCTGCAATCGATACCAGAATTCAAAAAGAAGTTAAAAAATTGCAACGAGCCTAACAGAAGTTAGCAATTTTTAAGTAAGAAAATATGTTCACTTTTTCTTGTTTTGATCGTTTTACTTATTTTAAATAGTTATCCTTCAAAACAGGCAGAATTGTTATAGATTTAGAATTAATGATACGAATATAAGAATAAAATTGTTTTATGGGTTTTAAAACAAAAGAATTCCGAAAAGTTGACAGGTTTTAATAAAAAACTTAAGTGTATTTTTCTATAAAAAATCTAAATACCAGTTGCAAACTTGTAGGCATAAATAACACATACAAACCCGATGCATCATTGTATCAAATTCGGTTTGAATTGTGATTTGAATTTGTTTGTTTGTTTTTGTTTTTGTTTTGTTTTGTTTTGTTTTTGTTTTTTTATAACCTTATACATAAGTTATCTTTTTTTCAGAAATAAAAATGATTTTAATATGGACGACAATCTTGCTTTTGACGATGTCAAGTTTTTGTAATGGTCATGGATATTTGAAGGAACCACCATCACGGTCAAGCATGTGGAGATACGGATTTAACACACCGACAAACTACAATGATAACCAATTGTTCTGTGGTGGATTTGATGTGAGTATTAGAACGAAATATCTCTAAGGAATTTTTACTTTATATTTTAAAACCTGTGAAAAAGTCAGCAGAAGGAAACATTCAATACTTATAATTACACAATGACAGACATAAATTGGACATTTGAAAATAGCAAAGCTAGTTACAGTAAATTTCACTTTATGAGATCAGGTGGTTCAAAAAGGTATCTTTTTTAATGTAGCATTAACCTCGAAAAAAAGAATAAAAGAAAGTAAATAAATAGAAAACATTAATTTGCATAAATTCACAAACTAATTCATATAATATTTAAATAAATTTTACAAAAATGATAAACCATAAGATATTTATCTGTATGAAGTGGTTTAAAGTTTAATCAAAAGTCACTGGCAAATAAATGTAACAGAATTCTCGAGTCAAAAATCTAATTCAATTGTTACTTCATACTTTTTTATTCGATTATTTATTTTAAATATATAACACAAATAACAGTTGAATTGTGATGTACCAGATGTGCAAATTTCGGAAATTCATTCCTCATCATTGACACTAAGACCGAAAAGTTTAATAGATAAAAAACATAGGCGAAACAGTTGAAAAGAATGAATCAAAAGTACCACAATTATATAAATCCAAATCCAGTCAACAATTCATTATTGATTTAAAGTTTTTAATGGACATTCTTGAATTTTTACAGGTGCAATGGAACCATAATGGAGGTAAATGTGGTATTTGTGGTGATAGATGGGACGGATCACGTGACAATGAGGCCGGGGGCATATATGCAACAGGCATAATCAGCAGACATTACACAGAAGGTCAAACAATGCATGTAGAAGTCAAACTCACAAAACAACATGGTGGTTATTTTGAATTTAGAATTTGTCCTAATAATAATCCATCAAGAAGAGCAACTCAAGCATGCCTCAACAGATATTTATTACGTCAACCAGATGGCAGCACTAGATATTATCCGAAAGGCGGAAGTCAGACATACAGTGTACAGTTGATGTTACCACCAGGCCTAACATGTACCCAATGTGTGATTCAGTGGATATGGAATACAGGTAAATGTTGGAATATAAAATAAAACGGTTTCATCTGAATTAAAAGAAGAAAAAATAAGTGTTATAGAAGTTATACTCACGACGTAATTTACAAATAAATCGATGATTTATTTTTTAATTTGTTAAAATTGTTTTCCACTAACATATGATATATACCGAAATCTGTTTACAAATTTTAAATCACAACTTTAGCTAAATAAAACATGCTAAGCATAAGTACAATTTCCTAAAATCACTCAATTAAAATACATGTACGTTGTCATTAAGTATGAATTAACGTATCGAAAACAAGCTTTAGAATTAAGACGGTCATTACCTATATTATGTTGCCCCTGGTCATAGAAACATTTTAAATAAAATCTCAAGGCGTTTAATTTAACTGATATTTACTTTTTTTATTTTAGCTAGTAATTGGGGATGTGAAGGAGGGCAATGTGGAAGAGGATTTGGTCATCAGGAACAGTTCCGTGGTTGTGCTGACGTATTAATTACGTCATCCGGATCTCACTCTAATAACAATCCAGCATATCCCAGTAACAACAGAATCAGGTTGTACAGAATGCTTACAGACCAGTTTCATACATCCTAACAGGAAACGGAAACACAAATACTCAAAATTATGGAAATCAGCTCAACAGTCACAACTCAATCTTGCATATACTTCCTGGTCAAACAAGCGGATACGGAAACAATATACCAATGTGTACAGCTACAGATCAGTACAGAGCCCAATTTCCTTATGCAGATCAATTCTGCATTGATCAATGCAAAGCCGGTAGATGTTTATCAGAATATTTCTGTACCTCAGAATGCAAACATTTGAATACTCAAACTTCAGTATGTGAAGCTACTCCGTCTTTTAAAGCGAGATACCCGTATGCTACTCAGTACTGTAATACTAAGTGTAAATCTGGTAATTGCCCAGTGCAATACTGTACTGCAGCTTGTCGAATATAAATACTTTTATGTGCCATGTTTGTGCCAAAATGCAAGTCTTATAATTATATATTTTATGTTTAACTTTAAACGATTACAAACAATTTGTACCGTTGCTTGTTACTTTAAAATGTGCCAAGTCTTACCGTAAATCAAGTTTTGTAATCATACAAACTATTTTTGATTTTGTTATTGATTTTGCTTATTGAACTTTCATTGATGAATTACAAGAAAGACAGTTATTGTGAACAATTCTTTTATGTTTTATTTATGTTTGATATTTATGTATTTAGCAATTTTTAAATTTCATTATTATTTTATTTATATAAAAATGTTATTTTTCTATTTACCTAAATTTTTATAATAAAATATTTCACATAATATTTTGTTTTCTTGTTTCTATGTAAAATCGGACAAAGAAACTACTGAAATGTTGCTGTTAGATCTTGTTTAATAAGTTTTAAAAAATTGTCCTTTGCAAAAGCTAATACAACTAAGAAAGCAACGACTAAATGGGCAAATATCGACAAAAATATTATCATATATTTGAAGTACCCTAAACTGTCTGCTATGAACAGGAAATGAGTTTTTTGTGCACAAAGCTATGATAGTTATACAGAGATTGATGAGAGAGAGAGAGAGAGAGAGAGAGAGAGAGAGAGAGAGACAGAGAGAGAGAGAATTGTTTTTTTTTTGTCAGACTACTGTACACACAGTTCTAGTATTTGCAAAGAACTATATGAAATAACTATTTAAAAAGGAATATGACAGATATACAATGTGTTAACATATGGTAATATTCTTGAATCTGACTAGTCAGCAACTTTGGCTGACCCCAAAATTATTTTACTTTTGTCTATGAAGTCTACATTCACTTTTGTTTGCGTCATTGGTTAACATTTCCTTTAAGACAACAAGTGTAAGGTGCTATTGCTTTCTACAGCGTATCTGTCATGCGTGTTGTATAATACACGAAGGTGCTCACCTGTTTTCCGAAACTTTTAAGGTCATATGACGATTTTACAGGGATCGCTGGTTATAAATATATAACATAAATACCAGTTAAATTTTGATGTGCCAGATGTGCACATTTCGGAAATTCATTCCTCATCAGTGACACTAAGACCGAAAAGTTTGATAGATAAAAAAAAAATAAGCCAAACAGTTGAAAATAATGAATCAAATTAAAATTGTGGACGTATACACTGTCATAAAAACAGAGGTTTTTAGCGACATTAATGTAAGTAAAAGTCTATAGAAAAATTTAGGAAAAACATCAGTCCCTCGATATCGATAATGATGCATTAGGACTAACTACTGCGTCATAGTATCATGCTAAATTGTTTGATTGATAAAATATGTATATTGTAGACTTGATGTCGCGTAAATATAACCTAACAAATAGATCAAAAAGTAAAAGATAAAACGGAGTAATGCCGACTATTCACACGTAACGTACACATAGTCTAGTAAGCTATATAACAAAGAGATGAGTAATTCCAGATACAATAAAGATAGATAAAAAATAATTGTATTGATTATTCAAATAATAATAATAATAATAATAATTTGTTTTTTATTTCTTTATTTAATCATTCATTCAGTGTATATCAAATGCAAACTGCAGACAGGAAATCGATGTTATGATTTATATATCAATACAAGTTTACTACGAAGAAATCTTATGTATATAGACAAAATACTAAACTGATTTAGTTGTTGATCATCGTTTTCTGAATACCAACAGAAACGAAAATTGTATTCAAATTCCACCTGCCTGTTTATTTTAAACTAAGTAATAGAACTTATCATTATCAATTTTTTGATTGAGCTGTCAAGAATTTTAGTGACAAAAGACAACAGTCAAACTTCTTATATAAAATAAAGCAATACAATATTTTGTAGCTGTAAAGTATAAAAATGTATTTACTTAGTGACGAAAAATGCAACCAAAAAACAAGTATACGAGAAGAGTAGAGTAGCGATGAAAATAAGAAAACAAGACAGAAAAGCGTGAACTTCTAGTGTAAAAGCCGACTTTTGACGGGCATTTAATTTTATGACATGATCTGATTAAAATACTTTTGGAGGACCCAAAATCTTCTCGTTTACTTTACAACATAAAACACGTATACATCTGCATTTTAAAAATGAGCCTTAATTCCAAACATTGTACGCCATGTATAACGGTATGTTGTCCATCCAGATCTTGTAAATTATCTTTGTAGAAGTTCTACCTTTAGAAAATTATATCCAGTGTTTGTTTGAAGTTGGGGATTTATAATCACCAGTCTCACAAAATCTTGTTTACTTATTATGTTTAATGTTTTGCGTTTTTTACAGTAACAATTCCAAAGGACGTATTATCAAGCTAAAAAAACTTTCAATCATTTTAAGCGTTTTTGTATTAAAATATTATTACAATTTTATTTGCTATAAATAAATGAATCTGCATCTTATTTCAATGGCAAAAAAATATTTCAAAAAATTTTAAAAATTCAATAATAAAAAAAAAAATTATAAAATACATAAACATCTCCCCAACTGATTTTATAGTCCGGTTTTTCGAAACTCGATAGTTGTTTGCAGAAAACAAAACCCCTTGATTTTCTATAACATCTTATTCATTGTACTAATGCAGGTGTATATTCTTTTTTTGAAGAATAACTTATTTGTAGACATAATTGTTTGCTTACTAGCACAAAAACCTCAATCCCCTTTTTTCCGCTAACAGAATTACCAACAGATAAATTTAATGAGGTAATGTGGCTATGATGTTTAACGCCCTGGGCAACCTCTTTAACCTATATCGCAGCAATTAGTTTCAGGATGGTAGAGAAAAAAGAGTGCACGGAAAAACATCCACCTTCAGCAAGCAATCTGACAATTTTTCACACACTAGGATCTGCCAGGGTATGATTCAGGGTATTGCGATGAGAGTCACTGTGTTCTGTAAGCCCGCGCTTTTCATCACACGGCCACCAATGTAGTTAAGAAAAAAGATAACCTCTAAACTTACACATTAGGATACAACCGATTTTCTAGATCCAGCGAATATTAATGAATAGATGAATGTTGTAGAATAAGTTCATCAGTAGTGATACAAACGAATTCTCGTAAACACAATGAACAGAAATACACTACAAAACATTTTGACGAATCTCGTTGAACGTTTCCTAGTAAGTGTTTAAATATGATCTACTTATTTATTAATAGTCATATATTTTTTCTTTCATTCATTCTTGCTATGTGTTACTGGAGGCAGTGCTCATTACTAAGCAATATTTTAATTAAACTAAATATTAAATTTTACATTTCTATTGAAATTGAAATGAAAATACAAACAAATAAAACAAGTGAAATTTTGTTTAGGAATTTATCTACAAACATGAAACTATATTTTTATACAATAAATAGTTTTCCTTTTTTAAAAAAAAATTGTTAAATCTACAATGTTTGTTATCAATAGCTTGGCGTTTCATTCACAATAGTGACACAGATAGAATACATAATAATTCATATAAAACAGAAATGAAACAGAAAAAGGAATTTAAAAATGTATAACGATAAACAAATTGAGCATTTGGTACAATATCCAAAGCAATATGCAAAATTATAAAAAAAATCTTAAAATAATAAATAAGTACAAAACAAATCCTTTAACGAGATATAATGTAAAATCCACAAACATAAAATCACAATTATTGATTTCATTCTTAATGTATAAATGCAATCGCTACATAATTTTTAACTTGGCACAAATATTGGCACTTTTTAAGTTCTTTATTGCCGACAGGCGGCAGTACAGTATTGCACTGGGCAGTTACCAGACTTGCATATATTGTTACAGTACTGAGTGGCATATTTATATCTGGCTTTGAAAGACGGGGTACCTTCACATACTGATGCTTGAGTGTTCGAAAATTGGTTCAACTGTTTGCATCCAGAAGTACAGAAATATTCAGACAAGCACCTACCAACTTTACATTGATCAACACAGAATTGATCTGCATACGGAAATTGGGCTCTATACTGATCTGTAGCTCTGCATGTTGGTGCACCGTTTCCGTATCCGCTCGGTTGTCCTCCAATAATTTGAAAGATGGAGTTGTGATAACTGGGCTGATTTCCATGATTTTGAGTATGAGTGTTTCCGTTTCCGGTTTGAATGTTTGCGGCTGGTCTGTACGCATTTTGTATACCCTGATTCTGTCCGGATGACATTATTGATACGTCAGCACAACCACGGAACTGTTCCTGATGACCAAATCCCCTTCCACATTGCCCTCCTTCACATCCCCAATTACTAGCTAAAATAAAACGAGATTTAAAAATGAAATACCTGTAGAATAAGCAGTACTATATACAACAACAGATATGTTCGAAAACTTTAAAAATGATATTGAAATTGTTCAAGTATCCGTTAAAATATTTAATCGTCAGAATTCTTAAAAGAAATTCAAACACTTTTTTATGTAGATGGAAAAGTATAAAAACATAATTTTGAAAATAAACTCTGACTTAAATGAACAGGCATAAAAATTAAAATTTAGTATTATGTACAGCAACAACCAAATTCCGTTACTACTTTATTTTAATTGCTTATGCAATCGTATTTTACTAACTCTTTCTTTTATGTAGTTAATCTCTTTTTACTTTTTGCATTGTTTTCAGTTTGTTTGAAATGAAACAACATACTTGTTCTCATTACAGTTTGGACTGGATATTACGAAGTATCCGCTCATTCAGACGTTTTATGAACTTGAACATTCTGTATTGTATTTAGCATACCTGTATTCCATATCCACTGCACTACACATTGGGTACATGTGAGACCTGGTGGTAACATCAACTGCACACTGTATGTCTGACTTCCGCCTTTCGGATAATATCTAGTGCTGCCATCTGGTTGACGTAATAAATATCTGTTTAGGCATGCTTGGGTGGCTCTTCTTGATGGATTGTTGTTAGGACAAATTCTATATTCAAAATAACCGCCATGTTGCATTGTGAGTTTGACCTCTACATGCATTGTTTGACCTTCTGTATAATGTCTGCTAATGGATCCTGTTGCATATTTACCGCCGGCCTCATTGTCGCGTGTTCCGTCCCATCTATCACCACAAATGCCACATTTACCTCCATTGTGGTTCCACTGCACCTGTAAAAATAATTTTTTTGACATCGTTTTTTACAGCGTCTTTCTCCAGCATAATTTTTAAAGGCATGGGATATACCTTGATTCAATGTCATAATCCATTCAAAGGATATACATAAATGAAATTTGGCAATAAACCGAAAAGGACGTATTGAAAAATAAAACAAAAAGTATTCGACTTCAAATTTCTTTGACTTTAAATTATGGCAAAATTTTTAATTGGCACTTTAACAAAGGTTTATTGTAGGGCATCAGTGTTGACTGTCGCATTGAAAGTTGCACAACTCTAATTTTTCATGTAGCGATATACTGATATACTGTTAAGCATGTTTGCGTTGGTTTCTTCATATGTCCAAAATGTTAGCGAGTAACTTCGATTTAATACTTGGAAGTTTTACGCTTTCTACACTTACAGAAAAAGTTTAAATTGTTCAACAACTAATGACTTTATATTGTATTGTGAAGAAAATTCATGTATATACTCACAATCAAATTCAAAGTTTTGATATGAAAAAAAATCGAAAATTTATTTAGAGATATTTCCTTCTAATACTTACATCGAATCCACCACAGAACAATTGGTTATCATTGTAGTTTGTTGGCGTGTTAAATCCGTATCTCCACATGCTTGACCGTGATGGTGGTTCCTTCAAATATCCATGACCATTACAAAAACTTGATATCGTTGAAATGATGATTGTTGTCCATAATAAAATCATCTCCATTTCTGCAACATGTAAATGTTTTATTGTTAGCAAATTTGCCACTAATTCTATGTATCCGTTAAAGAAATCACGAACTTATAAACAATCACTATCTGTCAATTCATAAAAATTGTTTTAGTATCCTAGATTACGATCGATTCCTTTTGAAGCAAACAGGGATCAGGAAACGAATAATTTCAGAACTGTTGGACAAAATGAGCGAGACTCTTTGTTCCGAAAAATTGGATAATACGCATGTTATAGATTTTAGAAAATTTGATAAAAATCTTGAAGACTGATATAAGTTGAACTGAACAAATATATTGCAAAGTCTTGAAAGAAAAAAGATCTAGATTGCTACAAACAAGTTAGTTCATGGTTTTTTTTGTAATAAGTAAGAACAGTAAAACAAACAAAATAAAAGATTTAAGATTCATAGATTCATTCGGAAATTATGTAGATACCTGTATGTAATAATGCTAATTTGACTTACCTTATTATGGTTATTTTGCTGCGTCTTCTTTGGTTCTCTCGGGAAAATCAGGTAAGTATCTTAGAAATTGCTCAAAATGTTTTGACTTTATCCAAAATTATGGTGGTATTTATACTCATTTGAATCGGATATCTAATAAACAAAATGACATCATCAAAGATAATGACCTGGTAGGCCATGACGCCTACCATATTTTATCCAGAACAATGCTGTCCACGCACATGCCACATTTGGAAAGGATATTGAAAATTTATAAATAAACAAATACCAGCAGTAGTAAAATGTTGTGACCTATATATAAATGATATCATTGATATTGCACTGACGTTAAAGCATATATTTCATTCATATTCTCTATTTACTTCAAGATTAGAAAAGCTTTATCCATGTCAGCCACTGTGTATCTACATTTGACATGAGTTTGTCCCACGCACTTAAACGCTTTTACGATGCTGGCGATAATGAATACAAAATAATGCAAAGTTAAAAACAAAACTCAGCTAACCGCCTTATTAATCGTTCTGAACCAAACTGCATTACAGATATCTTGACCGGATTGAATTTTAAATATCACTACTGTCTTGCAGCAAAAGAATTTGAATCAGAGTATTTAAATTGAATCACGTCATCAGTGTGATATACATGTAAATTCACTTTAAAAAAATTGGTAGTATAACAAATATGCTATAAAAGGTTACTGAGTTCAACAAATAAAGAAAACTTTTATAACCAAATAAGTAAAAAAATAAAACTAAATAATAATAATAATAATAATAATAATAATAATAATAATAATAATAATGGTAATAATAATAAGGAGAAGAAGAAGAAGAAGAAAAAAGAAGCTATTCAAGAAAATCACATATTAAAAGCACTTTTGATATATCACAATCAACTTTGGACGGGTCATGGCTTTGGTAAAATTTTGTCAAGTATTCAATACAACAGTTTTCTCATTCTTTCATTCTTTTGACACCGTTGGAATTGAAACTTAGAAAACATCATTTTAATGTAAAAATGTTTAAGAATTTTCTTTATGAACACACTTAGACAACCAAAGATAAAAACTATGTTAATGACACTATAAATGATTTAATGACTGGTACTAACAAAATTTCATGACAGGGCACTTGTTGAGGTCATTTTAGTGTTTTATCGATTACTGACCGTCAGATGAAAGATTAATTAGTTGTACATTTCATATTTTCCTTGTGTATATGTAATTCTCCTTTTTAAAGGATTTCAGTTAAACGATAAAAGATGTTCATTCTGGATACAGCGTTATGAGAGAGGAAAATGGCTTTGTTTAATGATTAAGGCATTAACTCATTTCTTATGGCCAGTTAACGATACCAGTGTTAAAGGTTCATAAGTGCAACTCTGTTTAATGCTTAGTTATAGCTTATTCAATACCAAAACGCATTTAGTAAAATAAAAACATAAACAGCACCTAAACACCAAAAAGCATTTTAACAGATCATTATTTAAATGACTAGAACATAAAACTGCTTTAAATATAAGCATATAAATTATTAAAAGTTTCGAAAAAAGTTTGATGGACCAGGACTACATCTATTGTAATAAACTAAAAAGCTTACCATCGCCGGTTTAATTAGAGAGTTGAATTTTAATTGGTTGCATCTCATATTTGCATTTATTTCTACAATGTAGACAAACGTTGTTTAAAAAGTAATAGAGACAAAAATATCAATTAAAGACAACTACATGTGAATGTATGAAGTACCGAATTTAAAGATCCCTACTTTAGACGGGAATTGTTATTAATATCAAGTGATTTGTTATATTACTATTACAGAGCCTCTAACCATTTACAATTTTACATACCACTACGGTAGTTTAGTCAGTAGAATGTTTTCTTGGTATGTGGGAGGTCGGGGTTCTAACCCCTGTCGGTCTGGTACGCTAAAAAACCTTGTCTGAATATTGCCCTTAACGCACTGCAAAGTTTAAAATTTCTGCCACTTAACCTAAAATTTTCGGATGTTATGGGACGTAAAACCCCATTTAATAAACCATCAGCAAATCATATAATTTCTGCATTTAATCATGTTTGACTACAAAAAAATTGAATGTCTAAAGACAAACAGTTGTTCATCAACCTTTATATACATATTAGATTCATAGCGCACAATACTATTGCATTTTAATAAGATTAGTATTGTCACACTGAATTAACAAATATGTTATACACAGTGAAAAGGGATCGCACCCATACATCTTTATTTTGTTTAAGTGGTAATGCACGAAAAAGGCTACATAGATATTAAAATTGAATGCTATATAGATTTTTTTAAAGAACCTCGTCGTTTGTTTTTTATATTTCAAAATATTTTATTTAAAGTACTTTAACATATAAAGTGATTCAACGGCAATCCCAAAATGAATAAAATTTAAAACCGTATCTTCGATTTACATAATAATAATTCTGTTACGTCTTTTTGATTGATTTTACTGATTTAGAATCTTGATTGACAATTGTTTAGAGTCTATAAATATAGAACAATCCGGTAACATTTGTGTGTTGGTTATTTTAATCTTTGCCTTTTATTTATCAAACTGCAAACACGACATATTCGAATCTTAAAGTCGATAGACTATACATAAGAATGTCTATGTCTCTTTCTTTATCTTACCTTCTGTAGATAAAACTGTTGGAATAGAACCCATGTATGAACTTCCGACGTCAGTGCAATATCAATGATACCATTCATATATAGGTCGCAACATTTGACTATTGTTGGTATTTGTTTATTTATATATTTGCGGACAAGACTCGATATCCTTGCCGAATGTGGCATGTGCGTGGAGTCAATTGTCCGGGATAAGTATAGTTTGATATTTCGTCACTGGTAATCAGATCATTATCTTTGATGATGTCAATAATTTTCAACCAATATCTGATAAAGTTAGGTATAAATACCAGAGTAATTTCGGAAGAAATCAAAACACTTTCAAAAAATATAGAAGATACTTAGCTGCAATCGATACCAGAATTAATAAGGAGTTACAAATTTGCAACGAACCTAACAGAAGTAAGTAATATTAAAGTAAGAATACATGTATTTGTTTTTTTCGAAAAATTTTAAGCTGATAAATTTTTGCTTGCTTTTTTAAATTTTTATCATTGTACATATTTTTGATAGAGTTTTTCTTTAAAACAGGCTGATATATGGTATGTTAAAATTAATACATGTAGTGCATATATAAGAATAAAATTGTCAACCGGGTTTTTAAGCAAAATATATTCAAAAACTTGGCTAGTTTTTTTTAAACAAACTCAACTTTATTTTTCAAAAACAAAATCTTAATTGACAAATGCCAGTTTGCTAACTTGTAGGCATAAATAACACATACGAACCCGTTACATCAATATACCGTATTCGGTTTGAATTGTGATTTGAAGTGTAGCTAGAATTAGTGTTTTGATAACTTTTTGATTACCTTTTTCAGAAATAAGAATGATTTTAATATGGACAACAATCTTGCTTTTGATGATATCAAGCTTTTGTAATGGTCATGGATATTTGAAGGAACCACCATCACGATCAAGCATGTGGAGATACGGATTTAACACGCCAACAAACTACAATGATAACCAACTGTTCTGTGGTGGATTTGATGTAAGTATTAGAAAGAGATATCTCTAAAAGATTTTTAATTTTTAAATTCAAAAAGATTTTAAAAAGTTATCAGCAGAAAACATTTAATACTTAAAATTACTCAATAACAGTTGTAGGTTTTACATCTGAAAATAGCAAAGTAAATAACATTGAAATTGCAATGCATGAGATCACGTGCTCTAGAGAGGTTCTTTTGTTTTAAGTTTTGCAATAATCTACAATTAAAGAATTATAGAAAAGATTAATGAATAATTGTTAAAATGCATCATTCCACAAAACTGTAATATACAAAAAGTATTTACAAAACTGATAAACTATAAGGTATATCTGTATTAAGTGGGTTTTAAATTTATTAATAAACAAACTAGCAAAAAAAGATATCTTGAGTCAATTATCTACTACAATTGTTACTCCATACTTTTTATCCAAGTATTGATTTTTATTAATACTTATTCAAAGTTTTAATGAATATTCTTGAAATCTTTACAGGTGCAGTGGAACCATAATGGGGGTAAATGTGGTATTTGTGGTGATAGATGGGACGGATCACGAGACAATGAGGCCGGCGGGAAATATGCAACAGGCATAATCAGCAGACATTACACAGAAGGTCAGACAATACATGTAGAGGTCAAACTTACAAAGCAACATGGCGGTTATTTTGAATTTAGAATCTGTCCTAATAATAACCCATCAAGAAGAGCCACTCAAGCATGCCTAAACAGATATTTATTACGTCAACCAGGTGGCAGCACAAGATATTTTCCTAAAGGCGGAAGTCAGACGTACTCTAGTTCAGTTGATGTTACCACCAGGCCTCACATGTACCCAATGTGTAGTTCAGTGGATATAGGAATACAGGTAAATGTTAGCATATAAAATATAACGTTTTCATCTGAATTAAAATAAGAAAAATTGTAATGTTATAGAAGTTACATACGTAAATAAGAAACTTATTGATACTTTATTTTTTTATTTGTTAAAATTGTTTTTCCCCTATAATATGTTATGTACCGAAATCTGTAAATAAATTTCAAATCACGGCTTTAGCTAAAAAAAAAAACATGCCAAGCATAAGTAGGATTTCCTTAAAGCATTCTTAAGTATGAGTTGACGTATCAAAAACAGCGAATTTTTTAAAGCTATAGTATTAAGACGGTCATTGGCTATATAACGTTGCCCTTGGTCGTACAAACATTTTGAATAAAATTCTAAAGATGTTTAAATTTAACTTATATTTTTACTTTTTAATGTAGCTAGTAATTGGGGATGTGAAGGAGGGCAATGTGGAAGAGGATTTGGTCATCAGGAACAATTCCGTGGCTGCGCTGACGTATCAATTACGGCATCCGGATCTCAATCTTATAATAATCTAGCATATCCCAATAACAACCAGAACCAGGGTATGCAAAATGCTTACAGACCAGTTTCATACATCCCAGATGGAAATGGAAATTCAAATACTCAAAATTATGGAAATCAGATCAGCAATCAGAACTCAATCTTGCATATACTTTCTGGTCAAACAAGCGGATATGGAAACAATGTACCAATGTGTAAAGCTACAGATCAGTACAGAGCCCAATTTCCGTATGCTGATCAATTCTGTATTGATCAGTGCAAAGCCGGTAGATGTTTATCAGAATATTTCTGTACCTCAGGATGCAAAAATTTGAATACTCAAATTTCAATATGTGAAGCTACTCCGTCTTTTAAAGCGAGATACCCGTATGCTACTCAGTATTGTAATACTATATGTAAATCTGGTAATTGTCCAATGCAATACTGTACTCCTGCTTGTCGAATATGCATGCTTTTATGTGCTAATATTGTGCCAAAATGCAAGCCTTATAATCATATATATATTATATTAAACTTTAAATGATGTAAAATTATCTGTACCTTTGCTTTTCATTTTTAAATGTTATAATATGCCAAGTCTTACCATAAATCAAGTTTTGTGATCTTTTGATATTGATTTTGATATTGCATATTGCACTTTCATCGATGAATTACAAGAAAGACAGTTGTTGTGAAGAATAAAAAGCTTTTATGTTTTATTTATGCTTAATATGTATGTTTTGAAAGCTGCGTTTATAACTTTACCATGTTTTATTTTATTATTATTTTATTTATAAAAAATATAATTTTATTTTATGTGTGATTTTTTCTTAATAATATGCATTTTGTAAAAAAAAATATTCTTTTTACCATTATTTACCTAATTTTTTGTAATAAAATTTTTTACATAATATGTTGCTTTCTACTTTTGATTTATTTTAATTAATCGAAATTAATCTGTTTTAGTTACTTAAAGAAAACGCCTCGATGTGAAATCTGACACAAAAACTATTTAACTGTTTCTGTCGGATCTTTTTTTTTAAATAAGTTTTAAAAAACTTGTTCTTTGCACTAGCTAATACAACTAAAAACACAAAGCTTCGTTGGTTATACAATAATAAATGAGGAAAACAGAGAGAGAGAGAGAGAGAGAGAGAGAGAGAGAGAGAAAAGAGAGAGAGAGAGAGAGAGAGAGAGAGAGAGAGAGAGAGAGAGAGAGAGAGAGAGAGTTCATTGTTATTTGTCAGACTACCGACGGTGACACATATGCCACCGTTGTAGGCACAGTTCTTGTGTTTTGTAAAGGACTATATGAAATACCCATATAAAAGTATATGGCAGATATACAATGTATTAGCAGATGTGATTATTATTCTTGAATCTGGATAGTTAGCACTTTGACTGACCCAAAAATTATTTCACTTTTGACTATGAAGTCTTCATTCACATTTTAATTGTGTCATAGGTTTACATTTCTTTTAAGACAACCTGTGTAAGGTGCTTTTGCTTTCTACAGCGTATCTGCCATGGCTGTTGTATAATACACGAAGGTGCTTAAGCTTCTTTCTAAACTTGTGAGGTCATATGACGATTTCACAGAGACGCACTTAATAAATATCTGAAACCGGAAACGTTTAACCCTTTTTACATTACTAGCTGTTGCTATAATTCATCAAACATCTGTTAGAATATTTCAGATTTGAATAAATGTTGTAAATACATTATAATTACCTATAAAATGTTAAAGCAAAAAAATATTATGAACAAGACTACGCAAAATTACGTAAACATAAACAATATTTGCATTTTACACTGGTTGCTGGTTATAGGATTAAAAATGTGGACATATACACTGCAATGATAAAAAGCAGTAGTTGTTGGCGTCATTTAGCTAAGTAAAGATCCCTGGAAACATTTAGACCGTTTATGTTATGTGAGGTGATTGTTGTTTGCCTTTTTAATTGGTAATTTGATTTCTTTAAAGTCATAGCAAATTACAACAACAGTGCCACGCAATATTCGCAAAGGTAATAGAATACAGGCAATAGTTAAACCTAGGGAAAAAAGTTGCAATCATAGATCTATGTGTCATATACTATTGTTTAAATGTATTTAATAACATTTTTTTTAAATTGGTATACAACAGATGCTTATTATGCATACTTCATGTTAAATAAAATAAACAAAATAATTTTTTTGTAAATTTTTATTTTCGTTTATTTATCAAAAGCTACAATTTTGTAATCCAAAAAAAGAAAAAAAAACTTAAGATACATCAAAAGTATGATTTTAAGTAGTAAATTAAAAGGTATAATTATAAATCAGCTTTTTCATCACGTGACACCCAAAAGGCACATTGATAACTACGTACATAGATTAGATTTGCAGTTAATATAAAAACGAGACAAACAGATAAAAAAAACGTTGTGGCTATAAATAATTTCTCAAGAACATCGTTCAATATACTGTACAAAAATACAGGAATTAGATGTTGGTAAGAACGCTCTTGATGTCATCCGGGATACAGTCATAGATTTTCAGCTGTAAAAGAAAATATTAAAAAGAATGGAAAAATACATGTAATTAAAATATGACGCTTTTTGCCCCAAAATAGAATCAAAAAATGAATTCAGTCATAAAGGCAGTTTTTGCAACAAAAAAAAAACTTTTTAGATGCTATGTTACGAAAATAAAACAAAACTTTTGAAAGAAAAAACAAAACAAAAATCACACAATCTCAAAGCTATTGTATCTAGGCAAAGATTAATAATAAATAAATAAATAAATAAATAAATAAATAAATAAATAAATAATAAGACTCGTTATAATAAGTTAAAACCTTTTTGTTCACATTTTACAGAATTAGTTTTCAATTTACTATGGTTGAAACACAAGCGTAATATTGTTTTAAACATATGGCATAAAAATAAATCTAGCAAAGGCGTTTAAGTTTGTTACTAAAACCTTACGTTTGCGATCTCTCCCTTCAGAAATCCCGTAGTACCAGTATCGTCCGTTGGTCTTCCCAAAATAAAACCAGACACTCTTTTCAAGACATCACCTATTTAAATAATGTATAAAACCATGTGTTTTTACTATTTGTATTACATTTTCTACTTCAAATCACCGAGATCTACCACAATAAAGATATTCTTCACCCAAGATTACGTTTTCCCATCTCGCTTTTTACAACGCCTTATAAGACTTATGATCACAATAATATCTCTGTTAGCAAAGAAGGAAAATCGTATCTCCTGCTGTAACGTGGATTTAATACTACTTTGTGAAAATGCATGCGTTTATTTTTTAATCAATATTTTTCCTGAAATTTCGTAATATTGCTTTTATTTCATTATAGAAAAAAAATCGGCTTTTATTTAAGACATTAAATCTAAAACAATAATTTATCATTACCATAGCTACGTATGGGGCAGTTGCCTCGGTAAAACATTCATAAATAATCATACTTACTGTCTACCTACTGGTAAAATAATTATAAGTTTTATTAGAGACGGTCATCATGTAAGTCATGACAAATATGTCAAACATCTAAAAGTTGGACAACAACCAAGTACAGAATATATACATTTATAATATGAATTTATTAACTGAAATGTTCTCGGGATGCACCATTTAAAACAATTTCTTTTAAAAACTAGATATGTTTCTTTGAAACAGATGTGTCGCCTGACACTGCATAATACAGTCGGGTCCCCGATTTCGAGGGATTCAGTTTTGAGAGGTACTCAATTTTGAGAGGTATTTTTTAGGTCCCAACAATATTTGTTCTTAACTCTATATTAAAAAGGTCTCAATTTTTGGAGGTCCTACTTTGAGAAGTATTGGATTTTGCAAACAAATTTTGAGGTCCCAAAAGCCAATAATCAACTGATTTGGGACTCGATGGTGAGAGGTATTGTCTCACCTATTGTTGTAAGCAGCCATTGTATCAAATCACACCTTACATTTACTCAGGCATCCAAGTGTGTTAAGGTGTTTTAATATAGAAGTGATTAATAAATGTCTTGTAAAAATCAAAGGGAAATAATTCAAAAACGGAACAAGATAGAGTTGTGGTTCTTGTGCACTGCACTTCGAGTCATTGCCAGAAACATGTACACCATGTTTGGAGTCATTTGAACATACTACACCAAAGTTATGATCCGGACAAGAAATGCTCTTTAAAAATCAATCAAAGGGAAATAATTCAAAAACGGAAAAAGATAGAGTTGCGGTTCTTGTCCACTGCACTTCGAGTCATTGCCAGAAACATGCACACCAAGTTTGGAGTCATTTGAACGTAAAACACCAATGTTATGCTCCGGACAAGGAAATCCGGACGCCGCCGACGACGACGACGACGCCGACGCCGCCGACGAAAGTAATCCATAAGTCGCCTAGTCAGGCGACACAAAAATTAGAGGGAGCATGCCTCAGGACCGCCATGGCAGTCGAATTGCCATAGCTTTTTGGACTGATCCTTTATAGAATTGCCTTGGTAAAAATTAGGGTCTAGCTACGGTAATTTTTTTTATTTTTTTTTTTTTTTATTTTGTAAGAACAGTAAGAACATTTCTGAAAAGAAACAATTGTCCGTGTGATCAACAATAAAAAGAAAAGGTTTTCATGCCAATGCAATTCCTGTGTTGAACTTGGATGCCGTAAACATGCATAAATGAGTGTTATAATAGCGACAACTTGCCTGATAAAGATGCCACTTTCTCATCTGCGTTCGAATATGCTATAAAATTTACCCCATCGTATACATATATGACATCCACAAACTGACCAACCTAAAGCAAATATGAAAAAAAAATTAAAGGTTATGAAAGTTTTTTTTAGAAAAGAAATATATAATTCTGTAAATACTATATTCATTTTGATTGGAGTGGTAAATCTATTCGGTCGATTTAATATCTTTGAATGCACCCCGATAGCAAATGACTATACAACTTTTAGTGTTCAAACTATGTTGTTAACAAAATGATACATGATGTCTAACTTTTTTAAACATCTCTGAAAAAACGATAGAAACTCTTCGGAGCTGTAGTAAGCAATTATTTAAAGGACTGAATGTTATAAAACTATTCAATAAACTTTTCAGAATTGTCAAAAGCAAAAGCAATTAGAAAGTATTTCATTGACAAAAACTTATGTTTTTTGCGGAGACTCCATATCACGTGACCATATCAGGTGCTTCGTTTGTTAGATTTTTGTAGTTTAATGAAGAGTTATAAAAAGAATTTTCAAAATGGAATGTAACATTACATGAATTGTTCTGGATTATACCTGCATGTTTGTACTCAGTATTTGCTTGCCATCAGCTGTTATCAATGTATGTATAAGGGTATTTAACGTTGGGTCGTATTTGATATCAATAGACGGAGAAATCTGCTGTCCTGACGCATGAAGACAGTTGAGTAACACTTGTTCTGCTGAGCCACTTGTAGTGTCGACCTTTAGGCTGAATCTGATAGCAAGGGCCTGCTTAAAGTCATACATAGCTAGCCTCCAAATGTTGAGAGCGCTACTTCCGGAAAATTGTAACGAGGCTGGGGAACCGGATCCAGTTGTGGTGTCTACAACTCCTACGACCAGGTCTTGTCCTTGTTTGTTTTTCATGGTGCCATTATTGTCCATATAAACTATTGGCTCGCAAACTACAATAGAAGCAATGATCTAAAGCAGTTTTAAAACACGTAAATGAGCTTGCAGAAGGATAAAAAATATAGACCTGAACGCAACAAAGTACAAGAGTATTTAACGCCATGTGGCTCATGCATAACAGATTGCTTTGCATATATAGCAATTGGGAGAAGAAGCTTTTATACGGAAGCAGAGAAACAGAAACAGATTAATATACAATGAAATTTGATATTTTGACACGAACATTATAGAGCTCGTTATTATGTTTACTGTTTAATCCATCGACTGATATTAAAGTTTAAAGTTTTCTTCACACTTGCTTCTTTTTTCATAAATTAATCTTACCTTGATTCAAATTACAAACGCCAGGAAGATCACAAGCACATGTAGCCGGATTAAACCTTGTACCGCATGCGCAACTTTGACGCGGTCTGTAACTCCATCCGGTTATGTTAACGAAGTAATATCTGTCATCTGATTGGTCAACTTCAAAACTGCAGGCAACTATGAAAGATGGAGATGAAAAAAATAATTTAATCAGTTAATACTTAGATATTCTTAATTATTTTTGCAAGACAAAAATCAACACAATGACCATTCACGAAGCCACGTTTGAGGCAACCGACGTAGTTGCCTTGGTAAAAAAATAATCATCAATATAACCATCCGTTGGTAAATTCGTGATAGCTTCAAAATAATGCTGTGTTAAAATTTAGTCAATAAATATTATCGTAAAGTTAAATGCAAAGTGTTAATTTGGGATATTCTTTTTGTTGATCATAATAAACTCTTCAAAGCAACTAAATGTAACTAATAGCGATCGAGTTGACTTTAGAATGACATTTAAAGTGGGCAACTGAATTACGTGAAATAAGACTTATCAAAACAGTTACAAAGACAATAAACACAACAAACAAGCGAAATTAGAAACAAGATCAAAGATAATCAATGACGGAAAAGCCACCCTTGAGTAAATGTTTAACAGGTACCGGACATTGTAATGTAACTTACTAATTGAATTATTAGGCACTTCGGGGCACTTGTCCGTACATGTTGCATCCGGAATACATCTATTTTCTGTAGCGTTAAATCTTTCATTCGGAGGAC
The DNA here is from genome assembly GCA_029721355.1 of Tegillarca granosa. NCBI lineage: Eukaryota > Metazoa > Mollusca > Bivalvia > Arcoida > Arcidae > Tegillarca > Tegillarca granosa. Next base: position 14,201,409 of record CM056607.1, read on the forward strand.
AACACACAAGTAGTGATCGTCCACTAAAACACGTCCAGTAGGCATTGCAGTTTTCAGACAGGTCATACTTAGCTCCTACACTTAAAGTTTTACATGGATCTGGAAAATTAGATAACATTGATTTAAAATAAATAAGAACAAGTCTAAATGTCACTCCAAACAATATTTATTAATTTATCTTTTTAAAAATATGTAATCTTTAATGATTACACTAAATATCTGTACAGGTAAAAAGAGATATAACTCTCTTATAGCATTTTAAAACCTCTCTCTCTCTCTCTCTCTCTCTCTCACACACACACACACACACACACACACACACACACACACACACACACACACACATCTAGCATTTTAAGACCTTACAATCATTCACACACTCAAATATTCTCAATTTTTTCTTCAATATTTGCAAAAATTTAAGTTGTATGAGACAATGTTTTGTTTTGTCAAACAAATCTACGCTGAACATTTCACAGTAAATCATTAGTTATTTAGTTTAAAAATGTTTAAAGGATTGATATTGAAATATTTTCTGATTTGTGTTGAGTGTACACTCAGATGAGTATATGATTGCGAAACCGGTGCCAGAACTTCAGTAATTAAGCAAAGTCTCTCTCACTCTTTATCCGTGTGTGTGTGTGTGTGTGTGTGTGTGTGTGTGTGGCCGAATTCTCACCGTCAGGACAATCAACATACAGTGATTCCACACATGTAAGTACTTCCTGTGACCAGAACTGACCAAGGCCACATTTTTTATCTTTGGCCGCTATATTGGTACCATTAGGGTAACACTGAACAAATCGAGTACAGTCCCCTTGATACGAGTTATAACCGAATTTGTCGTCGATAATACATCCTTTACATCGAGGATCAATTTCTAAAATAAAAAATTACAAGTAAGATGTTATAGAAATATCTAAACACCTGATTATCTTCAACATTTCTTTCGAATGTTTTGTAAAACCTGTGTTTTGGCACAGCACTATTCAACTTTCTTTCATGATAATTCTGCTAAATATATTATTTTATAAAATGTGGCGCAGTTGTAGTTAAAATTATTCTGATGTAATTTTTAAAAGAGTTGCTATTCATTCTGGTTGGTTGGCGCTAATTAGCATTATAGCTTATCAAAAACTTTTCCTTTCTGATTTTTTTTTTATAAATAGAAGCCATGCAAACTTATTAGCTACATCAGGTTGTACATTCCAATGAGTTGTATACAATAGGTGTCAATATACTAATAATGCTTCTTGGGGTAATTCTGTCTTGCTTATAATAAAGTGGGGCAAAATGTCATGATGACGTTGAATATAAAAATTGGAAGATGAAAATTAAAATAAAATACTTTGATTTAGCCAAACACACTATGACAAGTAGAGCAACATAAAAATTACAGTGAGACTCATGTGTGTGTGTGTGTGTGTGTGTGTGTGTGTGTGTGTGTGTGTGTGTGTGTGTTCTCAATACCTCCATATAACGAACTCGTTTTCTACGTTTAAAAAGGGCATTTACTTAGCATTTCATACAGCAATTTAGATGAATTTCGTCGTGTTTCCAAGGCAACTGTGTAAGAATGCAAAAACAGTCTAGTCAATTCATATATTCGTTAGAAACCGTTGTCATGACAATTATGTTTCTTAAATGACAACAGAGCATTTTGAAATTACTCACGTAATGCTGCCGTAGATAAAGATTCCGATGTTGTCGTTGTACTATGCGTTGTGGTGGTAGTTGTAGGCGTGGTTGTAGTAGTGGGCGTAGTCGTAGTTGTAGGCGTGGTTGTTGTGGGCGTGGTTGTCGTCGTTGTCGTTGGAGTTGTTGTCGTGGCAACTGTAAATAAGGTAAATAAAAAGTTGCACTCTTAAACATACAATTGTTTTGTCAAATATTTTTGCAAATAAGAAATGAGCCAGAATAATATCAAATTAACATATTGGCTGTAAGAATAATCTTGAGATATTGTTCACTTTAAAAGAAGTAAAATATAAATACATGTAACTTTTTGTTTAGTCCGTCAGTTTATCTGGAAATAAAATTTTATCACATTTATTATACCAAATCCTCGGGGTTTCATGTAGTATCGCGTGGTATGTTGTTTTCATTGAATATTGAATAGAATGATTTGACTTGTTCATTCAAAAAAAAAACGATCTCCTCTGAGATTCTGCTACATCTAATATAGAATTTTTTATCTTTACATTTTAAACAAATAGTTCAAATATAATATCTTTAGTTTTACCTATTCATTATCTTTAATTAACGTACAAACATGCACTATAACACAAGATTATGTATGACAGTCTCCCTACTTATAATTACAATCATAAATGACCAATGATACAATTATGTTTATGCGTTTGTGTATAATTATCTGCTTGGAAGCATTTTTTTTCTCAGCATATGTTAAAAACACAGGAGTTAATCGCAAGTGCAACACTTCGAATAAAAGTATAAGTACTACCCGTAAAGAAAACAAAGCAAGGTTTATCTCTTCGAAAATCATACCCTGGCGGAAAAAATTAAGTCAATCGTTATCGTAATTTTTTTCCTTCATCCATACTTTCTCATTTACCAGAGAGCTATATCTTGAAAGAATTCACCGCTCTCAGAACCACCTATAGTTAACGATCTGATGACAATGTATACAACGTTTCAGTTTTCTAAAGAAAAAAAGTGTTAGAAGGCGTGATTATTTAAACAAACGGTTCACGGTTTTATCACTTATCTGCTTTGGGTGGATTTGGGAGCAGAGTGTTCCAAAGCGCTCGATTACGGATCATAGTGCCTCTCACTGACAAGTGTAAAATCCCACTAGGGCAAATTCTAGTTTTGAGAAATTTTGTCAGTTCGTTTGTAGAGATACGTTGGTATTCTTTGGGCACTCCGGTTACCTTTACCATCCCAGAACAGCTCTCCTCGATATAAGTAAAATAAATCTTGACTCGACCGTTAAACAGCAATACTGCATTTTATCTGTTTGGCTTAGATATATCTCTGTAAACAATCCACAATGAGACCATGAACGGCCTATGCAGGTGACCTACAGATCTTGTTAATGTTTTCTCCCAAACGTGGTAAACAGATCCACATACCTTGACATAGTATTTTACTTAGTAACGAAATGCTTGTTAAAGTCTGCAGGTCATCATATCCATTCAAAAGCAGTACATTTTCCTTCGCCCCCGTAATGCCTTGAAGTTCTCTGTCAGCAGACGATCCGTTTTGAACAGCAACGCCTACAGCTATCAAACTGATGCCGTTACTTCTAATTTTTACAGCCTCGGTTACCGTGGCAATAGGGTTTCTTGATTCACCATCTGTAATCACGACGCCAACCTGAGGAATATTTTCTCTCTCCGGCGGTCTAGTGGCATTGAAAATATCCATCATCTTAGCTAAACCTTTTTCGGTATCTGTTCCCTGTTTTGGTTGTTTCATTGACCGTATGACCATGGATAACTCTAGCTTATTTCTATATGGTGTAAATGTAAAATTGTCATACACTTTGTCACTGAATACTAACGCTGCCACGCGGACACCTGTCTGTGATATTGTTAACTTGTCCAAGTTCCTTATAACAAATTCTAGTGTTGTGTTAAAATTATCAGATGATATACTCTCTGAGCCATCAATTACAAACACGATATCCGCAGGACCAGTACATGGTGTAACTGAAAAAGATAGAGAGATGGATTTTGTTGCTGAATTGAATATTTACATGAATTTGACAATAAGCACCAATCTTAAAAAGCAACAGATAAATTGAAGGAAAAAATGTTTGTACATTAATTCTTTGAGTGAGAACATGATTAATGTTCAATATTGGAATGACTTACATTTATTAATGCTTAAACAATTTTTACTTTTTCTAAAAGGTTGGTTGATTGGTTGAATGTTGGTTTATCAGCTAATTGGCAGCTTATTCATAATGAAACGAGGCTAAATTAAACACAAGTTACTGTGGTAAGTGAGTGTGCAGGTGTTTTCTGATCCCCAATGGACTAGTGCGCTTATATGACGACTTTTAAGTACTAGTGCACTCGCCGGCAACATGGAATACAAACATCGCAGGCATTAAAAATTAGTCCATCGTACTGTTACCAAGGCAACTAATAACTTTTATTTCTAGATGTTTCCAGACATTGTATACTGTAAGACGGGGAATGAGTTTAATTGATAAACAAGATGTTAAACAAAACAAATGTGTTTAATAAACAATATTGCTTGTACTTTTTCATTCATTTGCTGTACTTTATGATATACCAATGATATTACAAAATAATTATATAAAATTGTAATGAATCAGACAACTTGTACATATAAAACATTATCATCTATCATTTATGTGCAAAGATATAAAATTCAAAATTCGACGTTTTTTATCGAAAAAAACGCTTTTTTGACTTGAGTATGCGATAAATATGGAACGACGTAATCACATTTATTCGTCAAGGTACATTAACGGTCCGTTAATGTACTTTAACGAATAAATGTGAATACGGCGTTCCATAGATATACAAGACGTATTCCATATTTTTGTATATAACTATGCCGCACGATTGTTACAGGGGTATAACATGCTATGCTTGCAAACTCTATTTGATACATAAATTAGTTTATCTCCATAATGCCTTACCTGTTGTTTGTGCCCTAATAGTGTGAGTATTGTAAATAAGCACCATACATGTCAACAGAATTAGATTCATTGCTGTAAAAATAAAGCTACAAAAACAACAATATAATATTAATTAATCAAGAAAAAAAAAAAAAAAAAAAAAAAAAAAAAAACAATGTGCAGACAATTGTTTATAAAACTGAATTTTAATGTTTTTTCGCAGAGCAATAGACTTAACCTGGAAGGTATGCATTAATTTACGTACCATTATTGGATTTTTTTTTCTGTTTATGAAATGAGTTGAGCGTCTAGAACAGTCAAAATGTCCCTTATATTTAAAGATGGATACAGAAAAATGAAGAAATGTCTTTGATTTCAATCTATAATATAAGTTGACTTAAGATCGCTTTTGCTTTTGAAGTCGGGTCTAGCGGCTTAATTTCTAATTCATTCTGCAAATTTTTTAATTGTTAAGAAATTAGTTTATAATTTTAGATCATCACAGAACCTTGTGTTATTAATTGATTTTCAAGGTTTGAAAAAAAATGGTATCTTTGGAATAATAACTTAGAACTTTTAGATGATTGAAATATGACCGTAACACTCGAATGACAAAACAAATACTACAGCAGGAAGTTCATCATGATCACAGAGTTAAGAAAGGTTCATAATTTAAAAACTGTGGCAAATTCAGTTATTGTAATTTTACTTTCAAAATCATTATTATGAAACCAAGATGAAATTAAAAACATAGATACCTCGATAGTTTGCTTTTGTTATAATTAGTCTTTTGGTGTTTTCAGCGGGAGGGAGTGTTATAAATTTATTTTAAAATTATCAAAATACATTTATATATACACTTTCTGTCAATCGCTTAAAGATGAACCTTCCTGAATTTATAAAAAAAATTTAAAAACTCAGAAAGTCCATACATATAAATTCAGACATTACATTTAGAGAATTGTTTTATTTACTAACAGTCAGACTACAAAATTGTACCAAATCTCCAAACTTTTGTTCTTATAACAAGTTTATTAAACAAATAATTATCACGAATGTAAGCTTAAAAATAAAATTACACATGTCTGTTTTCAAATTTTACGAAGTAAAAGAGGCAAGAAAATTGGAATCTTAGGATATAAATTACCACTTACCTTTAACTTTTGTGGAATATGAATATGTTTCCCTAAATATTGATTTAAATTGTGGTTACTGTTAAGTTGTTGTTTTTTTTCAGCAAAGAATTAAAATAACTTTTCTTATGTAAAATGCAGTAAAATTACGAAAACACAAAATATATTTTCCTATCCATATTGTTGGAAAATGATGTGTATTTGATTAAAATACAATCCTCCCTTTCCGATCCGGACATTAATTTTGCCAGAAGCCATGTTTATATCTGATTAAGTCAATTAACCCTTGTTTTTCCTTTATCTCTTTCTCGTTAATCCCTGGGAGCAGAATCTGTGTCTTCCTCAAAAGAATTGAACATTTGATGATAAGAGACTTTTATGAGAAATTTATCCTCGATATTTAATCTCAGTTTTTTTTTTTTTTTTTTTTTTTTTTTTTTTTTTTTTTTTTTTTTTTTTTTTTTTTTTGGTTAAATTAGATAAGCTCAGAACTTAGGGATGTCATCAATATGACACATTATACAGTATTTTCGATAAAAACGATAGATTTTAAATGTTCACTTTTTAGTTAGAAATAAATTGATAATTTCAAGGCGTAGACAGATCCAAATTAAAACACGTTCTTGTAATGAAATATATATATATTTGAGGAAAGAACGATGTTCTGTCAATTCTTTCAAATCTTTTCCCTTTCTTTAACATTTGAAAATTATTAAGTAAAATATTGCAAATCATAATAGAGATTACAGCTTTTAGTATATAAAATGTAAAAAATCGACCAAAGGTGATAGACTGTGGTAATAATAATAATAATAATAATAAAAAAAAAAAAAAAAAAATAATAATAATAATAAATGAGTAACTAAAATTATAATGCGAATTAAATAATATTTTATTTGTATGATAAAAACACTCCTCTGAATCATATCTGAAATAAAGCAGATAGTTTTCCGTCTTGACCGGATAAGGTCAGTAACTCGCATACCTTACAGCAAGATCAATATCGTAGTTATCAACCTAGACAACACGGCGATAATACTTTAAGTTTGGTGTTTATTTGTGTTGAACCTCTGGCCAAACGACTCCAACTGAATGATGTCATCTTCGGCTATTTTATCTGGTTGTCCAGTCATTTAGAAGACAATATATGGTAGATAAAGTTCAAGTAAGTTGTAGAAAGCGGTTAAATTTAAATTTTTCATGACAGGTGTACTTTAGTTATATGGAATTACAGGTAGATATAATGTACATGACAATAGTAGAGGCAAAATATTTCACACGCTACAACATAACTCTAGATCGAAAAGTAAATGATAAATAAATAAATAAATAATAATAAACACACACACACACACACACACACACACACACACACACACACACGGTCATCGTTATATTTCTAAAATATTCTCCATTGTGAATGCTTCTGACAAATACTTATTGAACGTTGGTTGGTTGAATGTTATTTCAGATCACATCATCAATTTTTCAGCAATCCGTGGCTAGGATTTTTATTAGGATTAGTTAGGATTATATTAACACAAAATCATGTGGTGTGTGAGTGAGCAAATGTTTCTGATCTCCAACGTAGTAGTGCGAACTTATGGCGACCTTCAGCCTTAGGATGCTACTACACTCGGTAACAATATCGCAGATAAACACCGCAGTCCATTTAGTTCATCGTAACTGGTATCAAGCCAACCAATCAAGTCCTTCGACAAAGACCTCTTTTCAATTACGGTTGATCGATGTATATATTTGCACTGTCAAGGGGGTCGAACCCAGAGCAATGAGATGCCTTTAGTTTGAATGTGAACGATTTAACCACTAGGTCACCGTATATATAAGCATACACGAGTACGATTCCAAAAGAAAGGTTGAATAGTTGCATTGATACAATTAAATTGTTACATTGTATGTGCTAATTTTGAATATCTTTATAGAATGAGATCATCAAAATTAGCACCTGCTAAGAATTATGTAAAATCATTACGCCTAACTGATTGATTGATTGATTGATTAATGAGAATAAAAGTCTTCGTCAAATTGCGTACGCATCTGCATGTATGTTACTATTTGTTGCTATCCACTCAAGGTCAAAATTAATTTTTTTTGAGATCACGTGGAAACACGTTGTTTCAAAAATGCCATGTAGTAGTTTTTGAAAAGACCGTAATCCCGGTAGTCGATTTTGTGACTTTTTAATCCGTATATCAAGTGCCTATCCAGTCTGGCAGATTTTCTGTCAAGTACAATATTATTGCTAAATTAGCTTTAATTCGATATCATTAATGAATTGCAAGACTGTTCTTTAATCGGGTAATCAAATTTGCTCATTTAAAACGTAATCAAATTTGCTCATTTAAAACGTATAAACTCCCTTTGTATACATCAGTTATGTGTTTCTTTTTTCTTTCTTTGTTACTTCTCTGTCAGTATTATGCTTTATTATGCCTTCTTATTTGTTTGTCCCATTTTCTTTGTTATATTGGCTCCAACCGAAAATTTGTTTATTTGTTAATTTAATTAAAATGTAAATTGTATACGCATATAGTTTTTACATGTAAAAATACATATGTCGTTTTGAAAGTATAATTTGTTTTAATTACCAAAGAAAAATAAAAGTGGGTTTGATAATAATCAGTTTAAAGCATATAAGTTGTATTTTTAATTTCGAAATATTGTTATTATTGCCTAAAATTGCTTTATATTGACATTTAAACTCGGAAAGAAAGTCTCGATTTTTCAAAAAGAAAATATAACAAGCACAGCAAAACTATCAAGCGTATTTTTATTTCAAGATCATTTTCAGTATAAAATTGCACACCTAAAAAAATAATCTCGAAAACAACTGTTCATTTGTCGTAATTATGCATCATTATCTTTCATAATAAAACATAAACATATATAAACAGCACCAACTACCGCCAACACAAACATAAAAAACAAAACACAAATTTTTAAAATTACACACCTATGTCGATGGATATACAAATCAAAAAGCTCCGCTCACTACAAAGTACGGTTATTGTAATTGAAGCCACGGCATAAAATGAAAATCATTAACTCAATAAAATTTACAAATAGGATGACAAACATTTTTCTTTTGTTCAAGTTTTTAAAGACTTTGAAAATAGTATTAAGAACAAGAGGCCCATGGGCCTTAACGCTCACCTGAAGATATGTCCAATATTGTTTGCAAAGTGCAATAGATAATATATTAAGTACAGAAACTTTAAAAGTTTTCTCAAGTTAAGAACTCCCACAAAACTTAATCAGAAATATATCCACTCACTTTTCATTTATAAGTAGCTTATATAATACGCATGAAGTAACTGTAATGTAATGAATAATTTCAAAATCATTAATCAATTTCAGTATACTTATGCAGCTATGTCCTTGACCTTTGAACATATATGAACTTGAACCATATATGATTGTCATGTCAATACCTACAATATTCTAATATACATGCCTATGCATGAAATTAATAGCTTTCAAGATAATGAATACTTTTAGTATTCCTATGTTGATATGACCTTGACCTTTCAATATATGACCTTGAACCATATACCAAAATGATCAATGTCGCAAAACCTACAATATTCTAATATACATGACTATACAAAAAGTTCATAGTTTTCAAGATAATTAGCAATTTAAGTCTTCTTTTGCAGCTGTGACCTTGACCTTTCAATATATGACCTTGAACCATATATCAAAATGATTGTTATGTCAATACCTACAATATTCTTATATACATGCCTATACAGAAAGTTAATAGTTTTCAAGATAATTAGCAGTTTAAGTCTTCTTCTGCAGCTGTGACCTTGACCTTTCAACATATGACCTTGAACCATATATCAAAGTGATTGACATGTCAATACCTACAATATTCTAATAAACATGCCTATACAAAAAGTTAAGAGTTTTCAAGATAATTAGCAATTTAAGTCTTCTTTTGCAGCTGTGACCTTGACCTTTCAATATATGACCTTGAACTATATATCAAAGTGATTGTCATGTCAAGACCTACAATATTCTAATATACATGACTATACAAAAAGTTAACAGTTTTCAAGATAATTAGCAATTTAAGTCTTCTTCTGCAGCTGTGACCTTGACCTTTCAACATATGACCTTGAACCATATATCAAAGTGATTGACATGTCAATACCTACAATATTCTAATAAACATGCCTATACAAAAAGTTAAGAGTTTTCAAGATAATTAGCAATTTAAGTCTTCTTTTGCAGCTGTGACCTTGACCTTTCAATATATGACCTTGAACTATATATCAAAGTGATTGTCATGTCAAGACCTACAATATTCTAATATACATGCCTATACAAAAAGTTCATAGTTTTCAAGATAATTAGCAATTTAAGTCTTCTTTTGCAGCTGTGACCTTGACCTTTCAATATATGACCTTGAACCATATATCAAAATGATCGTTGTTGCAATACCTACAATATTCTAATATACATGACTATACAAAAAGTTAACAGTTTTCAAGATAATTAGCAATTTAAGTCTTCTTTTGCAGCTTTGACCTTGACCTTTCAATATATGACCTTGAACCATATATCAAAGTGATTGACATGTCAATACCTACAATATTCTAATATATATGCCTATACAAAAAGTTAATAGTTTTCAAGATAATTAGCAATTTAAGTCTTCTTCTGCAGCTGTGACCTTGACCTTTCAATATATGACCTTGAACCATATATCAAAATGATCGTCATGTCAATACCTACAATATTCTAATATATATGCCTATACAAAAAGTTAATAGTTTTCAAGATAATTAGCAATTTATGTCTTCTTCTGCAGCTGTGACCTTGACCTTTCAATATATGACCTTGAACCATATATCAAAATGATCGTCATGTCAATACCTACAATATTCTAATATACATGCCTATACAAAAAGTTAATAGTTTTCAAGATAATTAGCAATTTAAGTCTTCTTTTGCAGCTGTGACCCTGACCTATCAACATTTGACCTTGAACCATATATCAAAATGATCGTCATGTCAATACCTGCAATATTCAAATATATATGCCTATACAAAAAGTTGATAGTTTTCAAGATATAGTGATAAATATGTAGTTTTTAGCAATTTCCCCACTCAGTGCCTTATAATTTCCCCATTTTGAGCCCCATGGCTACCATTTGTGCAAATCTGAAAATAGATGACCTAAGGATGTTATAAATGAAATAACTAAGGTATATCTCTTGTAGATTCAGAGAAGAAGATTTTTAAAGTTTTTCACTATTTCCCCCCTTGTGGGGCCCCAAGGGGACATAACTCCTTCATTTGTGCAAATCTGAAAGGGCTTCACCCAGGCATGATGGTTACCAAGTTTCATTAAATTTGGCCCGGTGGTTTTGGAGGAGAAGATTAAAATGTAAAAAGTTTACGCACGACGGACGACGGACGACGGACGACGGACGACGCACGACGCACGACGGACGGAGATGGATAGCAATAGCTCATCTGAGCTTTCACCTCAGGTGAGCTAAAAATGTATATCTCTGAAAATTAATTGGGTAAAAATTTCGCAGTTTTTGTTTATTTAAAGAACAAAAAATTTATTTGCTTAAAAAAGCATATATAATAAAAAGCCAAAATCAACTAACTTGTTTATATATATATATATATATATATATATATATATATATATATATATATATATTTGCAAAAATACCCTATATGTTAGATAAATTTCTACCAACGCCAATAAGATACGTGTTTTTTGTACTGTACATAATTAAGCAGGTGTCCGCAGTTACAATCCATTATAACTTTGTTCAACTTACACCACCAACATATACTGGGTACAGGATTCGAGGCCTTTTGGCTGTATACTTTTATGTTTGATATATTCGACAACTTACAACACTGATTCAGAACAAGTAAAACCTTGTTTTCAAAAGCAAATACGATTCACCACAAATTAATCCAAAACAAGGTCGGTATGTAATAAAAAAAAAAAAAAAAAAAAAAAAAACATAAGTTGAACTGAATACAAACCACATCACACAAAACGTAACGCGTAATTTAACAATGCACGTGGACGTTAAGAAGTTTTTATAATAATATAATGGATTTCGATATATATATATATATAAAAGTTAAGATTCGATTTCTAAACCTTATTTTATAATATTTCGTAATATCATTTAAACTGAAATAAAATAAATACAGCAAAATTATTTCATCGAAATATCTATTGACATATTTTTGGCGGGACAATTACTGGGTAAATATTTAAAATAAAAAGAAAAAAGAAATCGTGAATTGAGATTGAGATACGAAAAAATTTAAAATTCGTAATATGTATTCGTTTTGCAGTCATTTTAGACTACATGTGAAAATAATGTAATGGTCTAATTAAATTGTTTTGATAAATTCAAAAATGTTTTAATAAACTGATATATGTTCTCAATTGATGTAGTAAATGAAAACAATTGAAAAACCACTGATCGATTGATAACGGCATTGAATGCTTGGATTAATGAAAGGCTTACATAACTAAGGTTATACAAAGGTAAATATAAGGTTCATATTATAAATATTCATATACTGGTATAATTATATACATTATCATGTAGAATAAAAAACAATTTGCCGCGCAGAAAAGATGCAAAAATAAAAAGTCAATAGCACAAAATGCAAAATAAAAACATTGATAAACATCAAAACAATTAAATTCAATAAACATTTTAACAAGCGATAAAGTTCTTATCTCTTCTACCGTAAACTCAACAAAATTGTAAACAATAAATGCTATATTTAAAATGTCTCATATATATATAAAATTAGATACTTACTTAAATGCAAACGTTTTAAACAAAAGCGAAAAATATATGTTCTTCGTATATACAACATCGTTCGTGTTAGATTGGATGGAAAGGACTAGGACTGCAAGAGATTATTTTTATTATCGAATACAATTGTTTTGACATTCCCAAATAAAGATATAGAAATCAATATATTTTCAGGAAAGCAAATGCACAAAAAGCAACGATTTATTTTTATTGGTCCTTATACATGGCACACAGAGAAGAGTATTAATTATCTTAAAAACTAAAATTTAAAATAAAACATTTAAAACCAATCACACTCTCAAAGTCTGATAAACATTCCACCTTAACGAGTCAATATTATAATGTTCTTTGTCAAAAATTCCAGAATTAGATTTATTGAAAAGGATACAAGAAAAAAGGTTTATGTTGAGGTAGAATTACTTTCTATCTCAATATTTTTTCTACATACCTTTGCAGTAGAATTACTTTCTATCTCAATATTTTTTTTTCTACATACCTTTGCAGTAGAATTACTTTCTATCTCAATATTTTTTTTTCTACATACCTTTGCAGTAGAATTACTCTCTATCTCAATATTTTTTCTACATACCTTTGCAGTAGAATTACTTTCTATCTCAATATTTTTTCTACATACCTTTGCAGTAGAATTACTTTCTATCTCAATATTTTTTCTACATACCTTTGCAGTAGAATTACTTTTCAACTCAATATTTTATTTTACACTACTTTGCAGTAAAATTACAATCTATCTCAATATTTTTCTACATAACTTTGTAGTAGAATTTATTTCTATCTCAATATTATTTTTCTACATAACTAACTTCCTTTGAACATAAAACATTTTAGCACCCTAACAACGGTATAAAGTTTCACTAATAGAAAATTTCAATATACAAAATGCCTTGTTTTAACACAATAAATTAACGCTTGTGTTTGTTTAACAAGTGACAATTATATATTATACATTATATACATAATTTTGTTATGTACAATTATTACAGTTAATTTTTAAAAATAAAAGGCGCACTTATTCCTAAAATAGGACGTTTTCAACAAGGAATGAAACAAAGACGTGATAAAATCGAGATCAGGTATAGAAATAACGCAGGTAACATTCTACGCTCCTAATTCTAGGCAAGCATTTAAGCAAAAATGTTCGCATAAATTTAAAATTCAAGTATATTGCATAACGATACACCTTTGATGTTTAAAAATTGCATGTTTTTGCACATCTGGTACATATTGAAATTGCATGTTTTTAATATACAGAATCTTCGGCTCTTTTTCTTTGTAGATTTATTGCAATATACAAATAACTCAAATTATTTTTAACTTGGGATCCACATGTAACATTTTTTAATTAAAATGATCCTTGCATGTCGTGCAACCTATTGTTCAATTGAATATAAATATATTAAAAAAAAACCACGTATCAAAACACGGCGTGTTTATTATTATTATCATTATTATAATTTGTTTAAACCTGATGTTAACATTATGAATATCGTTTTTATACTATTGTTGTTGTAGGCATCCCCGTGGTGGTATTCAATAATACTGATGTCGTTGTATTCAAGCCTTGTAAGAACCCGGGAGGAACACTTGTGAGTCCGTAAAATGGTACGATCCACAGGTTCATAGCGATGACCAAGAATAAGACGGACACAATATTTACAACAGCACCGGCGATCACCTGAAAAACAGTGTAATTAATAAAATCAAAATAAGCAATAGACACTTTTTCTAAGGATTGCCATAAACTTTTTCTTGACAGTTGAGCCAAAGCTGTGACACTAAAGGATGTTCCAATACAAGTGCATCAACGAACGACAATTTCATTAGTTTACTAAAGATGCTATATTTTGTTAACAATTAGGAGCATCGGTGACCGAGTAGTCTACAGTGCACGTTTACGGATCACAGGGCTTCCCACCACCTAGGTTCGAATCCAACTCGGACAGATCCTATTGTGAGAAAGTTTGTCAGTCTGCTTGCCGAGGGTAGGTCGTTTTCTTCGAACATTCCGGTTTCCACCACCATTTCAGAACTAACCACCTCGATATAATTGAAGGAACCATGACTGGGGCGTAAAACACTATTATTACACTCCATCTAATCTTTACTTGTCAGTTCCGCTTAACCTTTGACGCAAAGGGTGGCCAATTTGACTTAGCTAACTAGAAAGTTGTGGAATCAAGCTTGTGGTACAAATGAACTAAGTTTTTAAGTACACTTTCTTATAGCTCAGATAACTAACAAAGTATAATATGTATTTCTATCCATCAAAACTAAGAACTTTAAAAAACTTTCATTCTTTTGTCTCACGATGTTAAGATAGGTATTATTTTCAGCCAGTCTAATTTTTAAAGTTTATTTAAAACTAAGGTTTGTTCCCTCATGCAAAGCATTCCTTAGCTGGATTTGGATTCATATAATTTTGGAACTTTAGATTCATTATTTTTCAACTGTTTGGCTTATGTTTTTTATCTATCAAACTTTTCGGCCCCTAGTGTCACTGATGAGGAATGATTTTCCGAAATGTGCACATATGGCACATCAAAATTAGCAGGTATTTGTTATATATATATTCCCCGTAGTATCTACCAGGAAAAAAATGTACCGTATTTATAGGCCAAGAGAATTTTGTACTTATTTTTCACATAACATAATGATTTAAAAGTTTATTAACGGGCAGGGGACCGGAGTGGCACGATTCTGTTTTACAGGAAGTACCGAATTTTATTTTCTGTTTTTACTTTACCATTTGTATATTGTAAAAATATATTTTGAAATATTTCAAAACTGTTCATTATACAACTAGAAAAATTTCAAAAAGTCTTCGTCTAACGTAGAACTATGGAACTTACCATGTCGCTGACTTTTAGATACCCCGTGGAAAACACTATAGCATTTGGCGGTGTTCCGACTGGAAGAAGGAATGCAAACGATGCTGCTATGGCAACAGGGATCATAAGGTATAATGGGTGCATTTCTAAATTGATTGCCTAGAGATAAACAAAAATGTTTTAAAACTGACATTTCTTACACGTGATGTTAAAATGTTTCTTATTTTGAATGCATTTAACGACAGGAAAGAGATTTCGTTACACTCTTTCCTATTTACAATACCTGCATAGTTATGTATGGCAATGACAGTATTTCGGAATCAAATATGGAATTTGTTCATAGTATATAGAAAATATATTTTGCTAGAGTGGGTGACATAAATTACAACAAAAAAGACAACAAGCAAACAGAATAAAAGAACATAACAAGAAGACGCATGCATGAATTAAGAACAAAAAACAAAGAAGAACAACCGGCTCGGGATAATCATATAACATCACTTGAAACAATCTGACCAATATATCCCCAGTGTGACGAAAGTTACCCGTTCAAAATAAATTTAATCTAGATAACTAAGGGCGACGTTTTGTTCAGGTGCTGCATCACCGGTCAGTGATTTGTCGCAGGCAAGCATATAATTGACCTAGTCACATTATCTTGGTGAACTAGTCATCTAGTTCCCTTATTAACAAATCCCCCATGGTGTAACCCCCATACCTTCCCGCTCTCGAGGCGGACGTACTAATGCAGAGCGACCGAGGCGTACCAAAATTAATGATGCACTATTTATAATGTGGTCCCATCATATTTTCTTTGACGTATCAAAGTATCGATCGGAACATCGCTCGGCTTTTCCGTCGTGCCTAACTAAAAACGTGATGTAGTCGGACTTAATTTTGAACTACTTTTGACCACGTGATGTGACAAAAGAGCGGCGCCCTTGCTTACTTGCAATAGCTGAAAAATTATACTCCTGCCATATCCATTGGGTAATTATAGCAGGGGTTTCTCTCATACTATAGAGGGGAAACAAGGCATCGATTTGTTTTTGCTTCAAATCGAAATCCATGTTAAGTTTCATCATTGCGTGTTACAAATCACGCTCGAACATTGAGGTCGCCATCATGAATAAGCATGATCAGGCCAAGGAAAAAATTAAGTTATTTTAGTGAAATGTTGCTAAAGCTTGATTTTTCAGTTTTGTTTAATATAGCAACATATTTTATTTTCTTAATTTCATTACTAAATATAATGTTACCGATAGATGTTTTTATCTGTCTAATTATCGCGTCAACTGGCATGAGTCTAGTACTTCCAGGTCAAAGGTTCCTCCCCCACGAATGTAGTACCAGTGTTTTTTAAAAGTATTTTTTTTTTCATTTTTTTTCTCAAGATCTGTGTGGTCAGTTTGAATGAAATAAAGACATGTATGGAAAGGGTGGACCTTAAACTTGAAGAAACAGCCAGAGTCAAGAGTGTGGTGCATCATTGAAAAGGAGGTGGGATATGATGAGTAAAGTGCCATGAATACAGCCATTTTCAATCTGACATTGGATTCATACACAACCTGTTTACTTGTTGCTAAGGTAGCGAAAAATTTCTCTGGACGACATATGTCGAGCTTTTGATATGTTATTCAGCTCATTTAGACGAACATTTCCATACCAACATTTAACCTCCACTGATACTTAATGTTATTTTAATTCCCTATTATGTTATAATGTAAGCCTATGGAAAAATAATTGTAGAATCTGGCCAACTTGTCATCTGCCGGAAACCTTGTAATCGATCACATGCATTCTGTACACGTGTGTATTCATGCGACTACACCAAAGAAAAGACCGAGCCATGTTCTGATTAATCAAAGTATATTCTGCATTCTGATATATATAACGTCCCTTAAAATATTTTGGGTCCTATTGTGTCCTTGTTTGACAGTTTGCCATTGCAGCTATAGCATTACAAATTGTACTGTATTGTAATACAACGTTCTTTACTACCTTGTACATGTATTATCGTTCAAATGAAGTGTTTTTGATGTTCTGCTTTAATGTAATATTTAATGTTATAGAATGATTGCTCAACAATGGTATTTTCCGCTTTATATACTTACTAATTTCCCCGCTATTGGCAAGAATAAGGTGGCCGTTGCTGAATTACTAGTTATATTGGTAATAGCAGCTACTATATACGCTAAAATAAGTCCTATTAGCCAACCTGGCAGTACTCCCATAGATTTTAGGTTTTCACCGACCCAGCCAGACAATCCAGCGTGCTATAGCAAAAATAGTATTAATATAGAGACACAAATATGGTAAACAAGGTATCTCAAATAATGTGTCTTTAATGAGTCTCATTTTGTTTTCTTTGATCCATCATAAAATTTTAAATATTTATTCCACCACTTTGTTGTTTAACTTGGTTAAATTTATCTTTATATATTTGATTCTGAATCATTTTGATTGTTTTTATTATGAATAGAAGTCATCTTTTAAATCACGCGCTCCAGCAAGTATATACCGTACAACGTTTGGACAAACTATATTAGGATCTTCTGTTTACAAATGTGTCACGCTGGTAAATGTATAATTATCTAATTATCTACAGCCTAGTCTTGTGCTACTTTTGAATTTATATGAAATAATTCAAAAGTAGCACATGACAACCGTACGGTTTGGATTGCATTGTTTCATACAAATTCAAAAGTAGCACTAGATAGCCTAATGAAAAATTTTGATAACAAAGATGCTATACAGAATCAGAATCTGTCAAGAATTTTTTGGAAAAATGATTAAAGTTCTTTTTACGAAAACTAAAAATAAAGCGCCGCATTTTACGAACTCGAGTTATATATAGATATACATATATATATATAAATACTAAAGCAAATGGAACAAGCGTTAACAAATTATGAAGGATTACATAAGTATGGTATAGTACATGTATATTTTGGAATGCGTAAGGCAATTGTGTCAATAAAAATGAAAATGGTTATTTGTAAACCGTGCGAGTCAGACCATGTTATTTAAACTTTCATATCTAACATATCAGTATATTCTTTAATTCATTAATTTTACTTTGCAACTTTTGAATATTAAAAAAATATATAACACGTATGATTAGCGCAAAATTATATATATATATATATATATATATATATATATATATATATATATATATATATATATATATATATATATATATATATATATATATTACGGCGTGCCAGCTTCTCGGTGTTCATATTTACCTCGCATGCGTCTGCTAATGCAAATCCACCACCCATCAGAAGGATAACACCCCAGGCAAGTTTACGGTTGACTATGTCCCAGTTTAATATAGGTACATATCCTTTTCTCTCTTCCTCTTCGGTATCTAAATGTTAGAAGTAAAGCGCAGATTAAACACGTGTTTATGACATTAAAATGGGGGTTCCAATATGAAGTTCCCTAAACAAAGCAATAAACTCATTGATTTCCAATATCCTTATTTCGAACTAAAAATCCTTTTTTGGTTTTTAAATATATAAATATGTTTTTTATACTGGTCTTAGAAATAAAATATTATAGGATGAAAAAGTTAGTGACAAACTAAACATTGTACTCCTTCCATTCAACTTCGCTGGTGGGGGTTTTATTATGTTTTTAAAGGAGACATTAAAAAAATAGAGCTCCTGTTTAATCAAACTCATTATTGTTAGAAAAAGGTTTCTGTATTATTTATCCACCAAGACACATTATGTATCAAGTATAAAGGGAGTAATAACTACAAGTTAAAAATATTTATTAACAGGACATTAAACTCAAGCAATATAGCTCCTGTAGCTAAAAATATCTAGCAAAAGGCACCATGACGCATACTTGTTATAATGTTCATGTAATTTTCAAATTATCCGACAATTCACCTCTGTGAAACGTTAAAGGTTTAGAACAACAGCAGAAAAAGAACAACCAAAAAACAAATATGTCCCCAATGCCAATTCGTTTGGGGACATAAAAACTTATTCTTGCTTTCTTCATACAGAACAGAAGCAAACACATGACAAAAAAGAAACAATGACAATCGGATCACAAAAACAGTTATTTAAAAATACTCGGATTTAAAACTTTAGTTTTCTTACGTTTAAAAGTAAGCAAATCAAAGTGTTGTTTTCATTTCGATCTATTGCAATGAACGGATATTTAACACATGGTATTTTTTAAAATCTATTTACAAAAGATTTTCACTTTTGAAATACTAGTAATTTTAATTGGACTATGATGGTTAAAATGAGTTCATTTGTAGTCATTTAAAGCAAGAACAATCAGTTACCCAATATATCTGTTTCGGGATTACTTCGACATCTATTGAAATCTGGAGGATAGTATGGAAGAACAAACAATACAACGCCCATCAACACTGCTGCGATAGAATCTGTCACATATCTAAAAATAGAAATGTGAACTATCAAAATTTGTACCTGGAACGGAGAGAGAGAGAGAGAGAGAGAGAGAGAGAGAGAGAGAGAGAGAGAGATTACAGGAAACGTGAAAAAAAAAAACAACTGCGAAGACAACTGCTTGTAAATTAAATGGAATATATCGATAGAACGAAAAACGTATTAAAACGTACAGATGAAAATATCTTATAATATAAGCAATCTGAATTCTATGTAAACATTTTAAAAAATGAACGTGAAAATAGGAACAACGACTAAGAAAAGTGAAACAAAGAGCATAAAATATCGAATCAGAAACATCTTATTATGAGAGTCAAAAATATCTTTTAACAATATATGTTAAAACTAATATAAAACTTACTTTTTGGGAAACAGACTCCCCCATCCAGGAACAAATTCTGGCTTTCTTGATATCCACAAAACCACTAACAGAATAAAATCTATCAGCACCACTATCTCTGCAAATCTAAAAAAAATAAAATCATTTGAAAACGGTCGCGATTTTATCACTTTTATTTAATGAATTTGAGAAAAATACATAAATACACGAGTTGAAGCTGATCCGGAAATAATTTCAATTTTGCATAAAAAAAAGCATGAAATCTACATTCGCACTTTTCGATCTATCGTGATGTCCGTTTCACCTTTCTCAAACACCTGACCGATGGTAAATATCTCCTGTTGTCGTTTGTTCTCGTTTACAGTTTATTACACGAATGTACTTACAAATACTTCAAGAAATTCACAATTTTTAAAGTGATAAAAAATAAAGCTTTGACTGTTGTTAATTAAACACTTTTTTAGAACTTTTATGCTGAATTATTTAAGGATTGAATGTCATTTTGAATGTTGTCATTGAGGTATGACAACATCAGACCACGTTCAAAGTAAGTGAATCGCGAAGCGATTCATGTAACTTTGAACATGGTCTGATGTTGTCATACCTCAATGACAACATTCTAAATGACATTCAATCCTTATATTTACATTTTTTTTTGTTTCTGAAAGGGGCATTGTAAATTACCGATGTTGCTGATGAAGGCAGTGTTTCATACTTCAAGCGAGATAACTCGCATTGTTGACCGACTCAACAGAAGACCCATTTTTTCAATAGTGCAAATTGTAGTTCCTGCAATCATTGTGTATTTTTTATCTTTGTTCGTTCTTTCTGAAAAAAGCATCTTATTTACATTAATATTACATAAGAAACAACTTCATTTTTCCTTCGTAAATTCTACTTCGTTCTTCTTGCACTGCCGACAGCGGACTTACAAAAAGTGGTGAGACGGTTGACCTAGATATGTCGTCATTTTCGAAAAATCAGTTAACGGCTTGTTTACTTGTACAAGAACTGAAGAAGTGAGATGACAGCAGGCTGCAGTTGCAGAAGTATAGACATAAACTTATTGGTATTTAATCGATATAATCGTCTACATACACAACCCGTGTTGCTACACTGCGTTTTGTTGCAAGTTGTAAATGAAGTTGTGAAATTATGAATGAAAAGGTAGTTCCGTGGTATTCATTCGCCATAAAGTGATCAGCGCTCAGAAGGAAGCTGATTGGTTGCATAGTCAAATGGGCGTGTTTTCACTAAACTTAGCGCGTGATTCGATGTTGTCATCGAGAAATGATAACACCGGTCGTTGGCTAGATTCATATAAGGCGCTAACATCGGTAATGTAAATATTTAGAAAAACCTTGCCTTATTTCACATTGATGGATTCAACATAAAATGTAACAAATACGTTGTAAATATACAAAACAAATACCAGTTAAATTTTGATGTGCCAGTTGTGCACATTTCGGAAATTCATTCCTCATCAGTGACACTAAGACCGAAAAGTTTGATAGATTAAAAACATAAGCCAAACAGTTGAAAATAATAAATCTAAAGTTCCAAAATTGTATAAATCCAAATCCAGCTAAAGAATGCTTTGCATGACGGAACAAACCTTAGTTTTAAATAAATTTCAAAATTGAAAACGGCTGAAAATTTAGCTAAATAGAACATTTTCTGACAGCACAAAGTACTGCCTACTGAGTTATGGTTACCTCAGGGAGTTTTACTCAACCAGCAGCGGTACCCACTCAGGGGAAGTAAATATATAAACAAAACATACATCAAATAAAATTTAAAGTTGACAGCCAATATTATATAGCTTTATATAGCTTTATGATAATTTAGTACATCCATTTATTTGTCTTGTTGTTTTTTATTTCCTTTCTTATCTGCTACACAGAAATGTGACCTAGAAGTGTTGAAAAGAATGACACTGTACGCAATATGCAATACAGATAACGTTTATAGTTCATATCTAGTCAGGAATCTGTTGCTTAACTCAAGTCTACAAAATACAAAAAAAAAAAAAAAAAAAAAAAAAAAAAAAAAAAAAAAAATACATCAAGTCAGAAACAATTTAATATTTAAATCTTTAACTTTAAATGAAAATCAATCTGCTAAATATATATATATATATATATATATATATATATATATATATATATATATATATATATATATCTCAAGTACCTCATTGGTCCTAATGAGCTGTACTCCTTATGTAGATATGCTTTAACACTGTCGTACTGTCCTTTATCTTGTTTCACACATGGGCAGCATCTAATGAGAGAAATTAATTAAAATTGAAATGACTTGTAATTTTTTATGCTTTTATTTTATCAAATATTTTTTCAAATTGATTAATGTGTCATGAATACCCACCGTAATGTCTTCTTTAAGAAGGAAGTACATATGTTAATAACTTTTATATTAAAAAAATTATATTAAAATTCTTTAAAAGATGTCTACCTATATTATTGCAGTATTTACGTCAATGAAATGCAGCCTCCAAAATGATAGTCAAAGGTAGATAACTCTTACAAACATACATTTTTTTTTTCATTCAAAAGCAAAAGTTTATCGGCTATCACTTTTGTTTTTTTAAAAAAAATATTAGTACTCAGGCACTTTACCTCTTAATTTAATATGAAAAGGAACATCTTAAATTAAAGAATATGAATTTAAAATGCACAAAAAATGATTGTAACTCCGAAATAAATTTAGAAATTGTCAGAAAATTGTTCAGAAAGTACATTCAAAGTATATCATGTTAAAATTGTCACTAATATTTATAAAAAACATTCCGAGAAAAGAACTTACTTTTTTCCACCATAATATACCTGCATCCATATCCATATAAACACGAATGTAATAAGAGATAAAGGAAAGCCAATAACTAACCAATTAGCGAAAGTAATTCCAGAATCTTCACCATAATCTTCAAATAACCTGTAAGCACATGTAGGTAATGGCAAATAAATGCAAATGTTATTACTGTCAAGGATAACTCTAGGACAAAACAAAATGCATGTCTTCCTTTTGGTGTTTTCATCAGGTCAATATTTTGCAGTTGGAGGTAAATTTTAGCTTAACACTAAGTCTGCCGGTTTTAGTTGAAAAAGTTATTTATTTTTAAAGACAAAACTAAAGAAAATTGACGCTTTTTATAAATTTAAATGTCACAACAGATTTAAAGAGCTGAATGTCTCAGAATAAGTGAAACAATGAGTTCTGCTCAATACACCAATGTTACGTCACTTTATTCCACTAATGTTGCAGTTCTCTGTTGTTATTATGTCAACATATCAAAAATTATTTCGCCTAAAATACAGTATTAATTTGAAATGTCAATTTTTTTAATTTGAACTGAGAACGGAAGAAGGACATTATTTTTCACATTTGACTATCTTGAGACTACGCTTGCTTTGGACAAATGAAGTCATTTATAGCAGTTTGATAATAATAATAATAAAAATAAAAATAAAAATAATAATAATAATAAAGGTTCATAAATAGTTAAGCCATCAAACGACACTTACTTATCAGCTATTCCTTTAAACACGATATTGGGAGGAGTTCCGGTTAGTGTTGCCATCCCTCCTGCATTAGCAGCGTAAGCAGTGCATAGTGCAAACGTTTTGGCTAGTTTTACAAAATCTTGAGATTCACCATCAAGAGGAGCCTTAAGTGGTTTGTTCTTCCTACAACACAAAATACAACTTGATATATATATATATATATATATATATATATATATATATATATATATATATATATATATATATATATATATATATATATATATATATATATATATATATCTGGCTATGACCAGATAAAGACAAATTAATATTTCTGGTATACCTAATAAGTATAGAGGCTTTGGTTACAGAGTGGTCTCAAGCGCGTGCTCTTGAGGATAAAATTGTCTCTCAACACCTCGATTCGAATCATGCTTGGAGAGATCCTAGTGTGTGAGATTTGTCAGTTTGTTTGCCTAAGTTGGTTTCCTCCACAATCCCAGAGCTGACCGCCTCGATAGAAGTGAGATAATCTTGATTTTAGTATAAATACTATTAATATTCCCCAGTCCTAAATAATTAAGCTTCAATAACTAAATTACAATAACAGACAAATTCTCAGAAAATCTTTTAGTTTTAAGAATATTCTTACTTTTCGATTAGCAAAAAGTCAAATTTCAAAACTTCAGAATCTTAACCTCGATACAAGATAAGTAATTGTGATAATTTGCAAATGCAAGATAATGCTTACATAGCTCGGGTAACAGATGTCACCCGGGAAATCTCACACCGCTATGAGTTTGGAACCGGTGTTTGAAACAAGTGTTGACCAGAGACGAGTCTTGAGGTGGTTGGGGTGATTTTATTAACACGAGAGTTAAAAAAAATCGCACAAGCACAAATTAATTGCTGTAATTTTGATTAAAAGAGATGCTAGAATATGACAGTTTCATGGCAAAAGGGAGATTAAATTGCTTAAATATTCAACAAATCATTCAAACATCAACCGGTTTTTTGATTCATGATAAAAGCAATTAAGAATTTGGAAATTAAAAACTAGTTACGTTATGTTAATTCTCTGTAAACATATATGTTGTGTTGTGTTATGTTATGTTATGTTATGTTATGTTACTCGGTTTTTGTCCCTCTATGTCCACCTATATCAATAATGGTAAGGGATTTCAATTTTGAGTGGAACATTTACAAAATTAGTAGTTAGACGTTAGATATATCAATTAAAGATGCGCCATTTTTTTCGTTTACTAAGGTAGGTTAACCTACGCAGAATCAGCACCGTTCTCCTTGACCAGGTCTTCCATCTCAATTGCCTTCTCGTTTCTGTTCGCTTCCGGATCATTTGAATCTACAAGTGCCGCAGCCGCATCTAAAATTCAAAGTTTATATAATATTCTTTATCAGATGTGTTTTTAAAGTAAAAAGAATTAAACGGTAACATGATGTTTTAAAATGTATGAAAAAATGTCCCAGACCAGACATCAAAGCTAATAATGTAAACCAAAAAGCTAACCTTCTCCGAATTGTTGGACCAGAACCATAACCAATTAGCTTACCACAGATGTTTAAAATTAACAGAATTATGCCAAGTCAAGGTCTGGCAATATACTTTTAATATTGTTGACCAGTATAAGACGGTAGTAAGAGTCATTTTAGCTCACTTGTAGCAGCTCAGAGCGCTTATCCTACCAACACAACAAGAATACTAAGGCTGGCATGGTTGTTTAAAAACAATTCTTTGACAAGAAAATAATCTAAACAATAAAGAACTCGTGCATTATTTTGAACATTGCACAAATCGAGAGTTCCGACAAAATTTAACCTCCGAAACGGACAGAATAACTGAATTTATTATTAAGCGTACAAATGATTATACAGATTTACATTAAAAAACATGCATAATTGAATTTGACACGGAATTGGTAAGATACAGTTGTTCAAAGACTAGGCGATTGCAAATAAAAGAGCATACGACAAAACCACCTATAGTTTTTAAAAAATGGTTTTATAATCAAAACGATGCAAAGTAAAACGAATAAACTCTTATATCAAAAGGGGTATGGCGGATTAGGTCTGAATACTAAACGCTTTTTATATCTAATTTATTTTCATAATCTTACATTTCTGTAAAACTGAATGATTTTTTAAAAAACCAATTTACCTTTTTATACAATTATCAGAATATTCAGTTGACTACGTATCATGATTCACAAAGTCATAATTACAGGTGAAAAATTGTCAACTGAACTATCAAGACTTTTGTCGTTATACGAGTTGTAACAAGTGAAGCAAAATAAATTCGTCTCAAACAATCTGCTATCAAAAAAAAAAAAAAAAAAAAAAAAAAAAAAAAAAAAAAAAAAAAAAAAAAAAAAAAGGAACAACAACAACAACTAAAAAAAACTAAGGAAAAATCAGAATTTAAACCCGGATTAAATGTTTAAAAAAATGGATTTGAACTCATATTCTCAAGGTTATAAAGCGATTTCGCTACGTACAGCTTAATCAAATACCTCTGTGTTTTGAAAGAGTAACAAAAACTGTATTTTAAACAGTCATTATTTTCAAAATTTGAATTTGTTCTCTTTGAAAGAATATTTTGTTAAAAACTTTCTAAGACGGCAATTTGATATTATTTCAGAAAAGGTGACGTAAATGTTGAACATCGAGACCAATAATTACCATAAAAATCATTATCAAATACGAGAAATCCCCGTTGTTAGTTAGTGTATGAACTGAAATATGAAAATTCAGATAAATCACTGAAAGCCTGTTAGCAGAGGATAAAATTCAATTAAACTAGTCACACCTCTTCAATCAAAGTGATGTAATGGTTTGCTTCTAGAGATGAGATAATTTTGAAATATTAACAACGGAAAGAATAAAATGTCGGAATTTAAATTGAAAATAGATTTTATTGCCTGCTATAAAAATCTGCAACAGTTAATACTGTAGTAAATAATTTACTAAGTTTAACATTGCAATATTCCAAAGCACTGAACAACCGTACAACAAACACAAAAAAAACAACATTACGAACACATAACTAAATATATACAACATGACATCTTAAAGCAAGTTAAATTGGGCATTAAGCAAAATTTGAACAGAATTTAAGTAAAATCTTATAAAATACAACATTTTTAAAACTGAATACAACGTTACAGATAGAACATAAATTCCATCATTTAAAATGAAGCAGGATGATACAAACATCCAATAAAACGTAAATCAATTTCGCATGTATCTAGATTCTGAAGCGGCAAATGTAACTCACCATTGAGTGATTTTTGTAATGCTTTCTTTAAATCTTTGTTGAAACATTAAGACAGAATGAAAATTTATCAATGTTTTAACCATAACAATACAAATGAATATATAAGGTGTCTGATTGGGGAATCAGTAAAATGAACCATTTTTCCTTACTGCTTATGTTACATTACCATCAGCGAATTGCAAAGGTGTTCATTTTGCTAATATAAGTTATATAATTTTTAAAAAGGGACAAACAACACCGTCTTATTTACTTAACGAATAATGTACAAGGTAATGTTTCATTAATTTTTTTCATTTGTTTTTATTTGAAAATTAAAATGCCTCCTCATAGATATGACTTGTTCAAACAAATAAACCTAGCTCATGATTTGGTATACGAGCAAGGCAAATCTAGTTATCAGTATGTTTTTTTTTTTATTTCTTAACTATTTTTTTTTTTTTTTTACAAAACTTTGACCATAATACATGTACTTATCAAATTTTAATATTACTCTTTATTTTTCCCAAAAGATGTTTTTTATGATCGGTCACTTAAAAGATTTTATAAGAGTTCCAGAGGACGTCCGAAAGGTTAGACAAAATAAAACATAAATAACCCGTGAACAGCGGCGTTATTTATATCTCATTTGTATAGCTCGTCAGCTTGTTGTACATATTCACTAACATTGCTTTCGGCTTTTTTTAAATTCAGTTCAACAGACAGAATTTTATGCATTTACATTTTGTAACAGCTGATCTTAATTGAAAGCATCGATCAAACAGTTTTGAAAAAAAAACCTCGGTTACTTTTACAAGCTCCAGTTTTACAATCATTTCTTAACTATAATTTTCCTTAATTAAAATCTGGCAAAGTCCAAATCTTAATTTTTTATCTTTAATTAGAATATACAACTTCAAGCTAAAAATCTCTATTTGGTTTGGTAAAAAATATTTAATTAAAGTTCCGAACGAATCTGACAAAATTTGCTATATTCAAGCAAAGTACAATCTTAGTAACGGAATAATTGTAAAACTTGAGCCAGCTGACGATGACCAAAGCTTTATCGTTTCTATTTTTATTTCCGGTACTCGATAAGCCCTAAGACAATTATTGTGCTTATTTTTAAATACATTTTTAAAAAATTAAAAATTTACATTTGACTAAAGTAAGTGCTTAAACTTCAATGAATAATAATAAAAAACTTTTTGTTATAATTTAAAAAAAAAAAAAAAAAAAAAAAAAAAAAAAAAAGTTTTGATATACTTTTATAATAACCTAAATAAATTAAATGTTTGCGTATTCGGGTAACATACCTGCTTCCTTACACGCTTTAATTTGACTAAGAATAGCACTAAGAATTGGTACCATCATTGCTGTGGTCGCTGTATTACTCATCCACATAGATAAAAACCAACACGGAAACATAATACCCAACATCAACCTGTAAAATGGTTTAAACAAAGATTAAATGAAGACTTTTGAATAGGTTAATCATAGATGTTAAATATCATTGGTAAAAATACCCTAGACTGAATGAATGTAAGCATTTTTTATCTTTCAAAACTAAACATGCTTGTTTTTTGTTAACAATTCTTGCACTATTTGTAGTGTAAAGTTTTATTTGCGGCAAATTTTCTGAGTAAAGTAAAGAATTTTCATGTCAATTTCGCATGTAAGTTGACACAATTTTGTACCACAATTCCGTGTGTGTGTGTGTGTGTGTGTGTGTGTGTGTGTGTGAGAGAGAGAGAGAGAGAGAGAGAGAGAGAGAGAGAGAGAGAGAGAGAGAGAGAGAACGATATTATGTTATTACCATCTTGGTTCTGGACCGACAAGAGTTAAGGCCCTTAGAGCTATCCGCCTGTGTAGATCACACCTTTCTACGGCTACAGCAACAATCAAACTTCCCAAGAATAACATAAGAGTGTCCTGAAATAAAATAAGCAAATGGTAAAGCGACAAAAAGTCATACAATTAGCTTAAATGTCAATTTTATAAGCTTTTTTTCTTGACTCAACAAAGTTTTTCCGCTAAGCTAAAATTTTCATTAGCATCATATTGTTTGAACAATTGTCTAATTTGTTAAATTTGACGTTTTGCTAAACAGCAATAGACACGTATAGGAAATCTGTACATTCAAATTCAAACGTGTTTTTTTTTTCGATTTTTCAACATTAGTATTAACAATGTTACTGTATTACTAGTTTTTCAAAAAAGTATATTTTATACCTTAAAGTAACTTCTGCACACGTCACCTGCCGACATGACGCCTAGCAATGGGAAGAAGACAACCGGAAGCAGTGAAGTCACGGCCAATGGAAGCGCCTCCGTAACCCAGAATATACCGATAACCAAAACTCCATAGGCACATCTTGATACCTGTTATAAAAGAAAACTATCGTTATGACTAGTAACAAGCTTAGATTGTTTTACAATGCGTAGAAAGTTTGGAGTTCCAGACTTTCAAAAGTTTTATATTGTTATGATTGTCTCTATATTATTATGTTTTTCTTCTTTTCTTCTTGTTTTGTGGTTTTCTTACTGTTTGTTTCAGCGACGGAAAAATAAGAGAGAAAAATTCGTCATCATGTTGAAAATTATGTGTGAAAAATGGACAAAGGAGTTATCACAGTTCCAGTTGTAGTTAAATAAGTTATCAAATTTGTTTGTTGAAAAAGACGATGACATTTGAATTTCCAAATGAAAATGAAAATAACTTTCAGAACTGCTTCTGGGTCTCCTACCACAAAAATATATGAACTTGCATTCAAATTGCTGCAAAATACTCTAAAGTTGTTTTTTTTTTTTTTTTTTTTTTTTTTTTTTTTTTTTTTTTTTTTATAAATTTTCATCCATTTATCCAAAAATTTATTTGATGGAATTATTTATTTTATTTTCTTGTTTAATTAATGAAGCAAGTTAGTTAATTTTTCTGTCAACTAATTATCCAGGTGTTCATTCGTCTGCAGGTCATTAGTCATTAATTTATTTAACATAAGAAGTTTAATTTAGATAATGGTGTCAAATGTATGTGGATCATGCAATCATAATTAACCATTTTAGTAGAAAGTAGGTTAAACAGAGTGTTTCAAATTATCAACAACATTCAGAATTGATAAAACTAACAGATGGATTGATGACAAAGCCTCTGATCAATAAACCTTTTTCCTAAAACATTGCTAGGTGCTTATTTTACTTTTTATATACAATTAACATAAGGACGAAGATGAGAAATTCAAAATTTGGCTAATGGCAATACGGATTGCGTGATTTTTAAATTCATCCAGGAAACGTAAATTCAATACAAACATGTATGTTAATTTTATAGCGATTAAGACTGCTCACAATGCTGGCCGCAAAATAGCCAACGATACAAAGAAGCATTTTTCAAGTTGCGGAATCAAAAAACCAATACTGAATTTGAAATACATGTATGTCATTCATTGATGTTTTGGACTCCGTTGTCATATTATTGAAGACAAATGATAAAAATTATGTAGGAATAACATATAAATGGAAACATGTACAATGTATAATAACAAAGAAAAATGTACTGATGAAATTATCAAAATATTTCTAGTGCAGTCTGTACTTTTGCTCTCATTTGATTTATTTTTTTCAGTATATTGTTAAAATGTTATCAACTAGTTTACCACACCCTTCAAAATAATGTAATTTAATCCGATTAAAACAATTCGCAGAATCAGCGGTTTACCTTAGGTTAACATAAGGTGATGGACCTTTCACCTTGAACTTGAGTGTATAAAACGATATAAATTGTAGGTTTTGACATCTGTACAAATTATATACTTTATCCTGACACAATAGCCGAGACAGTTACATTCGTCACGTCGTATGTGGTAGAAAAAAGCATTAGTTACTTGTCAGAAAAAAGGCTTAACACTAATAACACCAAAAACACAATATGTAAAATGTCTTCAGTGTTATATATTTTGATAACTCTTTATTTACGAAAAACCAATATGCTATAGGGGGCCTTATGCGAATACATGTCGCCTGCTAAGCCTGCTTTTGTGGACGAACGGCTTCTAAAGCATCGAGAAAACAAACATATGTATATACATCTCAAATGAATCTTACGCAGTGTTAAGAGCTTTTAAGGGATTTTTTAAAGGCAAGCACTGATGGAATTGGCAACAAAACGGTATATCTAAATAGTATATGCTTAAATGCTACTGAAGTAGTGGAATTATGTAATGTAGTTTCAGTAAAGACTTAAAACCTAACATAGTGTAATGTGCTACTTTTATTTATTTTTTTAATGAAATAATGCATTCAAAAGTTGCACATGATAAAATAATGCATTTTAAAATAGCGCATGGCAATTGGGATAAAAGCTGAATTGTTAGTAATACTAAAGTAGAAACATGATTTTATATGCCTTCAGATTGACTGATTTGGAACATATGCTCATGTAAGTACATAAATAACAAGAGAATGAGGTGTATTTTGACATAAAGTCTGTTGTCTGTTAAAAATCGAGAGTTTTCAATATGTTTTGGATTGGTTGCTCGACATTTGTCAAATAAATTGTATTCAGCTGTAATGTTCTCTACTGCAGGCTGTAAGGTTTTCGTCTCTTCTTTATACAAACAAATTCTGCCTTATTTCTGCTTGAGTAAAGTTACAAGACAAACATTCAATTAAGTTTTCCCGACAACATCTGATTAATGATTTCAGTGGCATCTGGTTGCTGTGACATTACATTAATTATTTCTTGAAGGTATAGACTAGCCAAATCGATTTAATTACTGAAACAAATGTTAAAAAATGCAGGATGATTAAAAGCCTTTTGCTAGTGAAAACAACTATTTTGATGCTATTTTAGCCTGTGTTCATTCTAAAACTGATTGTTTCTTTTATCCCTGTCTAAATCAAACAAAAATATACCATCAAAATTCAAAAAAACTAGTTTCAGTAAAGACTGAAAAGTGGCATATCAACACGTGAAATTCCACCAATGAGGCTGGTGGTTCCGGAAGGCTAAGCAAATTCTGTCCAGCTAGCTACATCTACCACGTTCGAAATTAAATTTGAGATGTATAAATGGAAAGCAAATGGTTTTTTTTTTTTTTTTTTTTTTTTTTTTAAAAAAAAAAAAGACTTTTCACGATCGTTTTTAGATAAGTAGTTATATAAACATAATTTAATATTTGAATCGCAAACTTTCAAATACCAACCAAATGTAACCACAACTCCACCCCGTGCCGTTCAGTACAGCAACGGCTACCATGACGACCAATGATAAAGTTAACATCTGTTCATTTAAATATATATACATTGCATGTTGTACATGAATATTACATAAGTACTCGTTGTCTATGAAAAAACGCATTACATAATTCCACTACTTCAATAGCATTTAAGCATATACTATTTAGATATACCGTTTTGTTGCCAATTTCATCAGTGCTTGCCTTTATCTGTTGCCAGACATTCTGATTATTTATTCACAATATATGTTATCTTCATTTAATACATTTTCTGTTAATATGCCTAATGTATGAAGCATAATTAAAAAAACTAACTTCTATTTTACCTAATAAATGAAAATATTGATATTGACATAAACAAAAAAGAATACTAAGTGTATCACATTTGGAATCGGTTTTACACTGAGTCTTCTGAAAGATATAAAAAATATTATGATCTTGTTAAAGATGTGAAATCATTTAAATTAATTTTTCTTGTAGTGTTTCGCGAATACCTACTTATATTTTTTTTTAGATATACAGCACCGTGCCAAACGTCTTTCATGTTAAACAAGTTCTCTATGTTGAAATAATTTTTTGGGATTTATTTCTGAAACTATTTTAAATAAAGTTTTAGCTGTTAGACACAGATTTACTGGTCTACCGTTTGCCAGAAAAATCTTTTGTCCCATCAAAGTTTGAAAAAATTTCAAACTTTCAATTAAAGTGTTTTGAAACATTTTTACACTCTGTTTCACTTATTTTGTAGAATATACAACACAGAAAAAATATCACAATTTTGAGAATAATCTGCAAAAAAAATTCTGCCATGTGCAATTGATTTTTTATCTTTACCTTATCTATTAACAGAGCAATTGTCATCAACACGAAACTGACCTTAAATGAACAAACCCTTCTTGAAATACGGAACATATTAACTGGTGCATCAAACACCATAGATAAAACCCACTCGTCTTCATATAACAATCACATTTCGAAAGTCCGTAATTGTCAAATCGAGGTAATTTTGTAATATTGAGACTTTAACTCCACTGACCGACTTAATGAACATCGCTAACAAAAAAAAATATATATATAATTAAAAAAATGAAAACTAAAAACTAGTAAGCTTTTTATATTACTTAACTATCAGTTAAGTTATTTACCATTTTAATTTCAGAGCTAGAGATAATTACTTTTAAATTCTATTTTTTTTTTAAATTTTTGAAATAATAATTGACAATTTATAGTAATTACATCATGTCTAATATCTTAACTAAATCATGTAACATTGTCATTTAGAATTCATAACTTTAAGTAATATTGTTTCGAGAAATAATCTAATCGTGTTGAGTATAATTATTTGGGGTTTAACGTAATTAAATCATGTCAAGCAACACTTGAACATCTCTGGCTATACTCAGAAAATTGTGATTTATCAGGAATCAGTAGTATTAAATAAAACTTCAGGTGTTAATCAGGATGTGTTTTGTATTTTACAAAAAATTAAAGTCTTCTTATTATTTAATAACCCTGTTGTGAAATGGATGTTGAAAAATTATCCATGTGTTGCTTGTTAATGTAGATGATTAGCAATATTTTTTATTTAATTTTTTTTTGGTGTTATTCATTTGTTTATTATTTATTTACTTTTATTTAGTTTGCGTTTGGTTCTATTATATTGCGAAAAAACATCCTCTCTAGCTGCAAATTGCTTTATGTTACTTGTACATGAAGGTGAATTTTTGAAATAGCACAGGAGATGTTGTTTTTTTTAATTGCAATTTATGTCAGTCAAATAGAGAATACAAGCAACACAGCAATTCATCAAAGTCTTATAAATCGAATCATGTGATTATAAAAATATTAATCTATCATATCCCAGAGAATTTTTATAAATAATGACATTTCAAAATTGTCAATTATTTTGTCAAATTGATTCTCTTAAGTGAGAAATAACTGTCGTTCATGCTTTTTTCAAGTTTATTTTGATTCAATTCTCATTATCTTTTAAAGTTAACTATAAAAATTGCTAGATTTAAATTGTTACAGTCAAAATCGTTTCATGGATTAATATTAAATGCTTAATGAAAAAAAATCGTGTTATGTAGGTGTTCACGATGGCAAGTGCATTACAGAATTGTTTGAACAAAATCAAGCCAACTTGTCTAATTCACGCTGCAAATCGGTCAGGAGTTTTTACATGTTTTTTCGTTATGTGTTTTATCACGTTGTTTGTGATTTGTTTCTTATTATAAGTATTCATTGCAATTTTTGTTTGTAATAACATGTATTTGGTTGTAACTTCCTAAAATTCATATGGCGCACAGTATCAGTTGTAATTTGGTAAACGAAACAAATATCATATTGTTGTTGCCTTTACTTTTGCTTACGGTGGCTGAATGAGGCCATACAAAAAATTATTTTCCACGCGCGCAAGTGAAACTTGTCGTTGCTGAATTTAAGGTCTAAGGGATTAATAAATTTGACATTGTGTTGTTCGCAGCCAATTCAATTAGGGTAATCCAATCATCAACCAAACATCCCAGGGGAACATGTGTGATTCTAGTAATGGAACTGCTATAGCCAAGAGTTAAGCAGCATTTACGCTTTCTTAGATTATATGTTTGTTGAAAAATCAAGTGTCTGTTTTTATACCAGCGGTAAGTCAAAGTCCGACTAAACAAATACGTAGATCGCAATATGCATTACAGCTAAAACACAACTTAACAAAAGACTATGTCATGACAATTGATTTCGTTGCTTTGAAGTACATTGTATATGATGGTAAATGGTATCCCCGATGATGGTTAAATTTGTTGCAGGGACCATGACCTGCTAATTATTTTACTAGTAGTCCCAAAACGCGCACAAGCTTTAATTAACCTAGAATTGATTAGTTAAATTAAACCTTATATACTGAGAATTGATGTTTAGTCATAAAGTTATGATTTTACACTCAGAACATAATTACATCTTAATTATGTGACTGAGATTTATCAAGTTCCATTATAACCATTAAGTCTCCTAATACAAAGTGCAGAATTTATTGCCAGATTCTCACGTGTTCGTTCGTTTTATCACGATAACTCTTAAGACCATTTTGCAAGTTTTTGCAATTTAGTTTCAGCAATTAAATGATGACACGTTAATCAGCCTTGAGTGTTCATCCAAATTCTAATTTACCACACGTTCAATGTGTATTAGATAATGCATTGATTTAGAAAGTTTATTCAATTCAGAATAACCCGAATGTTGAGTATTGTATAAAGTATTGTATACAAAACGAATTTGTAAAAATTTTGCGAAAAGCCATTATTGTGTACTATAATATTATAGAATTATGTCACGTTCACCAAGCCTTTCCTAACTTATCTGAACAAGATTTTGCTTGCTGATAACACTCTTAATTTTAACTTTAGATGTATGCAGAATAAAATGACATTAAAATTGTTTTGATGATCTTTAAAATGACACTTTAATAGAGGAGATTTCCAATAAATGACTTCAAAACAACATGGGAAAATAACAAATAACCTTCATATCATTTATCGTAATAAAATTACAAGACATTTTATTTTTATCGTATTGGATTTTGAAGGCATCCCGAGTAGTGGAAACGAAACAAACATAAAAACTAAAATTGTTTCTTGATAAGCAATTACTCAATACCCCAAATGTCTCTGACATTTGTACAACCAAACCCTGATTTGGGTCTCAGGTCAACACATAAATGTATGAGGTTAGATTAAACTTGTTCCTAGTTTGTTCAAATTTATCTAAAGATGTGAAAGTAGTAAAACATGACTGTTATTCAAGGCAGACAGACGGACGAAAGGGCGGACGTGTGGTACTTTGTTTACTCATGTTACCAATAAAGCAACAACTTCGCTCTATTTCTTCTTTTTCTTCAAATTCATATATTTTAATCCAGTATTTCAGATGTTGAGAGAGAGAGAGAGAGAGAGAGAGAGGGGGGGGAAAGAGAGAGAGAGAGTTTTGATTAATTTAAGAGAGTAATATTGATTAACTTATACCGATGTTATATCTGTTAAGTCCGTTATTTTATTCATATTGACATCAGTTGTTCCATCTTAGCCTCGAGGCACATATACCTACTTTGAAATATTTAAAGCCTAATTTTTATATATATATATATATATATATATATATATATATATATATATATATATATATATGCCATTTTTTTTATCTTAATTCAATCATAAATTTCTTATATCCCTTGATACAAGTATGCATAATCTCATGAGGAAGCAATGTAATTATGTACTAATATAAACGTGAAATATCCTTTATCAGTCAAAGTCTGAATATTATGAAATGGATAATATCTGTAGTGAAGAAAATGTAGAAAAGTCAAATAGTAAAGGAGGATCATTTTAAAGGGTATATAGTAACCCAGTTAAAAACTACATTATTTCTAGCCGACTTGTTGATTTCTTGGATATATGTTACAAAACATGTCAAAGTTTTACTTTTTATTTAATTCTAACTCAACAAACCGTGTTTCATTTGACCTTTTGCACTGCTTGTCGTTGAATTGGAATCGTATTACACAATAACAGTTTATGTCTCCAATATATTATGTTCACATGTACCTTTGGGTTTCATAATGAAAATGCTTGTAAAAACATTTAAAGTTGTTGTTGTTGTTATGTGATCTGCTGTGCAGTTGATTGTAATCTCTCTCATAGAGGAAATTATAAGGCATAATATAATGGTGAAGTAAATACCATTTGTCAATTATTCATCAATACCATTATCATGCATCATCATGTGAGCGTCATTATCAATGTATGTATCAATATTACTATCATGCCAATAACATCGTTAATTATTTATCACTATTTTCATAATTGTTTTCAAATTTTAAATTAGTTCCCGGTAGCAAAACTTCACATCCTCACCACAGAAATGTGATCATATTGGTAACTCATTAACAACACAGTGTTCAATATTATCTCACGCACAAACAAAATCCTGTTATGAATTTTATTTGTACGTGACGTAGATCTTAACAGCAATCAAAAATACATAGATTAGGCTTTAAACTTTCCATTTTAACTGGAAGTACAGCAGCATTAAGCCAAGAGCTCAATTTGCTAAGGAAATGAAAATAAATGTGTGACTAATTGCAGTTTCATTTTTTAACATTTAATTGTAAAATGTCAGAAACTGTTTTACGTCTATCAATGGTGATTTTGATATGTTTTACATCTAATTATTGTATGGAAATCTTCAAAGCTTTTAAAATATGAAGTTAAAAGATGGAAAATACATATTAATCTTATTCT
This sequence comes from Tegillarca granosa, assembly GCA_029721355.1. NCBI lineage: Eukaryota > Metazoa > Mollusca > Bivalvia > Arcoida > Arcidae > Tegillarca > Tegillarca granosa. The sequence goes on from CM056607.1 coordinate 14,238,947, forward strand.
TGTGTTTCATATCTGACACGCTAAAAGCATTACGTAACAGACTGATAAAACAAATGCGATATACAAAATTTTGTTTTTCCATTACAACTGGTTTCTGTTTTTGCTCACGTTGTCGACAACAATTTTTTTGTAGATTATTTAAAAGTTAAGACTTTTAAGATGAAGTATAACTTATGAGAAATAAGTTAAAAGTGCTTCTGGGATTATATTGACCGACTAGAAGAACATATCAAATCTGGTCATTTTAAATGTCCTACAATTTCCGGTCACTAATATTTGACATGTTCGTCTATTTGGTCATTTTGAATGTCGTTCAATCCCCAGTCCCTAATTTTTGACATGTTCTTTTATTTTGTCATTTTAAATGTCCTACAATCCCTGGCCACTAATATTGGACATGTTCGCCTATTTGGTCATTTTAAATGTCCTACAATCCCTGGTCACTAACATTTGACATGTTCATCTATTTGGTCATTTTACATTTGACAAATTTTAAATGTCCTACAATCCCAGGTCACTTATATTTGAATGTTCGTCTATTTGGTTCACTTTAAATATTTTATAATCCCCAGTCACTCTGATTTGACAATTCGTCTATTCGGTCACTTTAAATGTCCGAATAGACGAACATGTCGAATCTTAGTGGCCGCGGATCGTAGGACATTTAAAATAACTCGATGAACATTTCAAATCTGACAGAGGAGTGTAAGCCTTTTACAGATAGACTAGATAAACTCCTTATATGTGATCTAGGATAATGCTTGTTCAATGTTATTTCTACTCGTGACGTTATTACGCATTTAAAATCCTATCTTTTCTTTTATCTATCTATCTATCTATCTATCTATCTATATATATATATATATATATATATATATATATATATATATATATATATATATATATATATATAATATAAAATGAATACACCTAGTTCTACATTCAAATGTGCCCTAAATGGAGAATGATGTAGTTGTACTCTAATGAAAACAATACCATTACTTTGTAAGTAGTGTCACCTACACAGTAAACCATAATGTATTTTAAAAATATTCAAATAAACAAACTGTTTTAAATAAAAGTTAACATACACGGTATTGACATAAAGGAAACAACTGTCCGTGTTCATTAGACGTAAATACAACAAAATACTACAATATGACTAAGTCTCTGAAGTAACATTATTAATTTAATATTATCCACCCACAGGAGGAAATGAATCTATAACAAATAAGTTTAAATCCTAAGTTAAATGAATGCATAGCTAATATTGGATTTAAGTTTCAAAGAAAATGTAATTTAAATGTCATTTCCTTAGTAACGGATTACAATAAGTCTAAAACATCAAAATTTAATATCTCTTATTTTATGCTTTATTACATAAAATGTCTTCATATTGTTTCATACTACATGGAGCTAGAAAGAATACAAATCAAAGTGTCTGGTATAAAATAGACATAAAAACCATGTGTAATGACTATAACACAAACAACAAAATAGAAATACTCTGGGCAATCAGCAAGTGCTTCAAAAATTTGCTACATAAGGTTTTGTTGAGTCAGCAATGTTGACAATGATGTAATGTTTTATGCCAGAGGAAGCAGGAAACATAACGAAGTTAATTTAATTGTATTTCTCATGTGTAATATGCATGATTATAATACAGCTGCCATTCTCTTCAAATTTGAGATTTATTATCATGTTATTACTACTTGTCCCATTAGATAATCACCGGCATATTGTATTTCTATTCTTTACGAAATCGGTATAATTGAACATTTTAATTAACAAGATTTCCTAGATTTAAGGTAGTTGTTAGTAGCATGTCTACTTAAATTTATTGATTGACAAAAAATAATAATAAATAAAATAAATAAATAAATAAATAATAATAATAATAATTAAAATTAAAATAAAAAGTTCATAATTTTAGATTTGATCTGAAATTAATGTTGTAATGCCCATAGTAAAAATAAAATCATCAAACTAAGCGCGTTTTATACAAATATCGAATTGATAATGATATATTGTGATTTTTATTGATGATTGTCTTTATAACTGGTTATGCTTATTAAGCTCCCAATAAATGGGTTCTGCTGTCGATCAATTTTTGGTAATAATCAACTAATATTATATGCATCAAAATTATATGTAATGAAGTTTAGTGAAGTCTTCTGTAATTTTATTAAATAAGTTAGAAAAGTGCAACTGTAACGACTGTACTTAATAAAACGTTTAATGTAAAACCCAGGTATGTAAGAATAAAGAGTAACAAGTGCAGCCGTTTCTATGGTAGCTGATTTGTGCCATACTGCCCATTCACTTTTCACATTTTCGAATACGAAAAACGCAAAAAATAAGAAAGAACAAAAAAGTATAGATAAAATAAATAAATAAAATAAAATAATAAAACATTAAAAATAAAAATAAAATAAATCAGTTACGTTAATTTCATTCCCCGAAAATTTAAAAAAAAAACGAAACAGTTTTAAAATACAAAAAGTAGAAAACTGTAATTTAAAAAAATATAGTAATAATTTTCATGAACATACAATGAATTGTAAACATTCTGGTATTTGATGCTATGGAAACCTAATTTAGTGTCAAGAACACATGGAGTTTATTTTATAACAGTAGATAACATGATAAAAAATTAATGATTTTATTAACAACCATACAGCCAACTTATTAAATTTTCAATGTTTACCAGCAGATAGTTAACGATTCGCAAGAGATTTGTCTCTACTTTCCGATTGTGAGAATGTTATCAGGATTTTTGTTCATCATTGTTTTTCCGAATCAATGACATGGTGTGCATGAATTTTGACAACGCTATAAATTACTTCAGCAAGTAGAAGAAATGAAAATGTTTCTTAACAAAACAGTGGTAGAAGTGTTTACAAAATCTTATCATCTTTTTTATAACTCTTAACCAATTAATTATAAAACGTTTCGAAATAAGAGTCTGGTTATAATCAGGAAATGAAGATAAGAGATGAACCAATGTTATTGACAGAAACCACCCACTAACGAATATTGAAAAATACAGTTATTACAAAATCGCAATATATAACTAGCTAAGTTGGCATTTTTCGTTGCAAATGTTTTTCTGTATTGACATATACCTTATGTTATTTCTATGACAACGGTAAAAATGTTATGGCTTTCTGTCAAATATCGTTTTAATTAAGTAACTGATGACATTGATTACATCAACACCTGTTGTAAGTCTATTGTTTTAGGCTTTATCACGATTCCCTGCAAATTTGGCAAAGAAAGTACCTACATGTATTATATTGAATGCAGTCAGTTGTTTTATCTATACTAGTAATTAAAGCTGGTGTTTTTACATTGTGTTGAGATAAATAAGTTCTAAGACGTTGGAATAGAATGTTAAGAACGACACCGGAGGTAAAAGAATGAATGTTTTTTTTTTTTTTAGCTTCTTGCCTTTACTGAAATGTTGGCGTGCATGAAAGCAAACTTATAGATACCTATATCTGTCTACAACAGTGACTTATTTTAGAACTGATTTTTTAACAGACACATAGTTGAGAGTTCATACCACATTTTAGCGGCGTGAACGAGATTAAAAGTTTCTGAAAATTGGTTGAGTGGGCAAAACTATAGTCATTTACGCACAATCACATAGCCTACGGCATGAATGTAAATATTTAGCCGGTGTAACTATGAAGTCCTCAGTGCACCTAAGTCATTTCGAAGAAAGTGATAAACAACAAATAACATTGCAAGAAAAGAAAAAAAGATTACGAAAAACAAAAATAATATTGTAGATGTTCTGGTTCTCCTGTTTCGTATACTTAAGGCAATACAGAAACGATATCATGCTTATTATGAGAAATTTTAATGGCTAGTGAATGTTACGACGAACCTAAAGAGTAATCGTGCAATTATAAACAGTTATAGTTACCTCAATTAAAATTACTTTTTCGCATTTTGCGGAAACTTAAGATTAAAATGCTTGTGTTTAATGATGCATAGTTGACAAGAGCCATTAACGATAAAACTGGAATGCAAAAATAGAAACAGCACGTGGCTTCAGTAAAGACACATACTTCAAATTTCTTCATTAAAAAAAATTTTAAAAAAACCTAAATAAGAGTAAATGCTCATATTCATACAAAAATAAAACTTTAAATTCTAACTTAATGTAAATGATAGATTTGAATATTAATTATACAGTATGCCCAAATATATAAAACACAAAGGCAAAGAAGATTGTTGCATGCCTTTATTAAAAACAATTCCCAAAAGAACTGTTCCATATACTTGATAATAAAGTTATTTATGTGTTAACTCTTTGTAACGTAATAATTGAGATAGTTTCTTAAGAAAAGAGATATTTGCATTTATTGACACCATGACAAAAAATCAGGTTTTTGGAATGTGTTATAATTAATACATTGATTCTGTAGAGCAATCGTAAACAACAATTATATACTGTTAGTGTTTATCACCTTATACTTTGTCTAATTAGAACACAACATATCTATTTATATCCATTTCTGTGAGCAATTTCCAATCGTACATCGATCTCTGACAAGATAAGTATATTTACCCTGTCAGCTTAATGTATTTACAGTTTACTTGTATGTGTAACATGCTAATAATAAAACACAAACATACCAGTTCATGTCCAAATAACAATTCCCCAAACCCCCCCCCCCCCCCAAAAAAAAAAAAAAAAAAAAAAAAAACAATAAAAGCTATAAATCTGGCCAATAGGAATATTACTGCAAAGAAATTGGAGCAAGTTGTGTTTTACAAAGTGTTTTTCCTAACAATTCCAAGTGTTTTAAATTTATTTATGACAGAGTAAACGGGGTTTACCAGCGTACCACGTCTGCGGAAATAAGCTTATACATCGGGAATATAATCGTATCACGTGGCATTGTTTTGTAAAATGACATAATTTGCAACGCAAGTGTTTTCCAAACGTACTTCAAAAACTTTATAAAATTAATTACGCTAGGACACACCAGTTTACTTGATTTTGCATAGATGATATTCAGTAAATCTTAATTGTTTAATATCTGAAAAGAGGACAATCAATAAACGGGGTAAAATGTGACGTAAAACGCCTGTCTGTTCTTGGCAAAGATTTCGTTGCACGGACCCGATATCACACATCCTTGTACAACAGAGCTTAGAATGGGGATGACAAGTTCTTTCTATGTTTACCAAATGTAGAATAGCTATTTCAATGGCATAACAAACAGTTATTTATGATAAAGTATAAAACTTTTTCTAGAAAAAAATCCATATGAAGACGGCCACGTCTACTGACACCATATAAGATCATGTCTTCACACACCAAATATGGTAATGTCTTCCAATTCCAAACATTGAAATATTTCTCAGACACACCAAATATGGTCATGTCTCCAGCCGACTGATATGGTTACAGTTTACACTGTTTGAGATGACAAGACGTAATTTATCAACGACAAAACAATGTTGATGTATAAAAGACGAGAAGATGAAAGTCACTTAAACGTAACGTAAATGGAATATGACAGAATAGTGTAATGACAATGCTAGCCATTTTTGTGACCATTAAATGAAATTTTACACTTCACAGAAGACGTAATGCAATGCGTTTATTATTCTATGTGAATATTTGCACTTGGAAAAAGTACATTTGAAAAAAATCAAAACTTTATGAAAACGTTTGAATATTATGAGATGAAAAATAAGACAATAAGTTTGTTTTATATCTTTTCAACCACAAGTCGTGCTTGCACCCATGAACATTAATATAATGTCAGTTGCTTCTCAGTTGTTTTTAAATCCCAAGCACCTTGGTGATGGCAAAAATACCATTCACTAGAAATTTTCAACACAAATCATAAATAAACCGTTTGTTGGTGCCAACTTTGACTCAATCTCTTTTCATAATCTATCAAACTTTTCGGCCCCAAGTTTTACTGATGAGGAATGATTTTCCGAAATGTGCACATCTGTGCAAACTAAGTAGGCAGCACTTTGTGCTGTGAGAAAATATACCATTTAGCATTTTTCTGTCGTCTTATTTTTGAAATTTATTTAAAACTAAGGTCTGTTCTCTCATGCAAAACATTCCTTAGCTGGATTTGGATTCACATATTTTTAGAACTTTAGATTAATTACCTTTCAACTGTTTGGCGTATGATTTTAATCTATCAAACTTTTGGCCCCTAGTGTCACTGATGAGGAATGATTTCCGAAATGTGCACATCTGGCACATCACAATTTAGCAGGTATTTGTTACTTCTATCTCAAAATAATGTGTCAATATTGCTTGTAAATACCATCTTTGGTTCAATCTCTTTTCAGAACCTTGTGTATCTCATCTTATATTTAATTAAAACTTTTAATTATCTGATCTTTTATCACTTGTATATTAAAAGTAGGACAAAGCATAATGTATAAGTGCATTTTTTGATTAATAAAATAATTAATATTGACAGAAAATCAATGATACATGTTATTTTTCCTATCTTGTTACAAAAGTTCGCGCAATAGAAAGATTCTAAGATCGTTAGAATATGGTAATTGATTAGTGATATGTTATATATTCTATATCACTAATTAAGAGTTAAGGCACCGCAAAATTTAGGGAAATTATTATCAACCATAAACATTTTCATCTTCATTAATCGAAATTGGATTATTATTCCTTAATTTGTATAAATCTGATAAAACTGAAAATACAACACAAAAGATTCTCGGATCAAGATGGAATATTATCATTGTATAAAAATGTTTGATCTGTTTCATGGAGATAATCGTATATTCATAAAGACGGAACGTTAATAATTTGAAGACATTATATAATTATCGTAAACAGTTTAATTTTAAAAATATTGAAATTGGCTTTTAATTTCTTTAATTTGCATGAACTAAATTATTCTAAAATATAAAGAAAACAAATGAGAGAGGCAAACTATATAAACTTAATAATTAGTAATATTAGCGCAATCTACAAATTACGTAAAGTGTGCTTCTGGCTCCAAACATCTGGAAATGAAACCAAAAATTGTTTTATCATCTCAGCACAGCCTACTTCCATGATTATCTCTGAATAAAGCATCAATAAATCCGAAAAATAACCAAGTTACAATGTACCGACTTATTATGCAACGGATTTCAGATAAGTGGTTTCTGATTATATAATTCCTGTTCTAATTCAGAACACATTTGATAGTAGACTATATATATATATATATATAATCGGAAAGCTGAGGATAATATATATTGACATTTTATCAGACATATAAATATGAACAAAGGAAATAGAGATAATAATGCTTATGTAGGCATTTTCACGACATCGTGATGAACCAAGAGGCACAGTGGAGCTTTTCCGCGACATATAATATGTAAACATATGTAACACTTTAAGCTATTCCTTAATTAATTTGAAAATTATTTATTTTTTTTTTTAATATTATATTTATGTTTTCCGTGTTGTGTTCTCAAGTTTCCCTGTCTATTGCTAAGTTTCCCTGTCTCTATTGCTAAGTTTCCCTGTCTATTGCTAAGTTATTGCTAAGTTTCCCTGTCTATTGCTTAGTTCCCTGTCCATTTCTAAGTGTTTTTACAAATAATTCAGTGTTTTCTTGTTTCATGACATGCAAATGTTTCATGTGTTATAATATAAAACGTCAGTAGCATTTGGATTTATTATAAATACATTGTTCTGTTACATTTCCAGAAGTTATACGCTCAAGTATTTTAAATACAAAAACACTTATAAGAATGTACAATACTTCAGGTTAGGAACTTCAATCCTATCGATATTTCTTGTACGCTATTTTTCGAACAAAACCAATGTTACAGATTTACGTTCTCGATATTGTCAATTCTAAATATTATTCTAAGCTAATTGATGTTCTGTTACTAATTGGGTCACTCGCAGAGAAACATAAATCTTAAAAAAACAATTTTTCTTGAAAAGAAATCAATTTCTAATACTAATCTATTATTGGAACTCACATTTCTTAAAGGTCAAAAATACGCGAGTGTATTGAAAAGTTACACGTTTAATATGGTTTTGAATCATGTTATTGAGTTTATATATATATCATTGTTTTAAAGGGAATATCATTCTGCAGATATTATCACAGTGTTGTTGCAACGCCTAGAAGTTTTAGATTGAACTCCAACTGTTCTTTGTTATCGTCCTTTAAAGAATTTATCCAGTGGTTTGAGATATAAAAAAAGTAAACAAGAATTCGTTTTGAATTTTTATTTGTCATTAATTTAGCTCATTGTTAAAAATTTTAGGACCCCTGAACAAAGGATTGAAAATCTAGCACCAAATATTAAAAGCGCTTACAACTAGAGTTTATAATTAAGAAAACACTATTACAAAATTTGTTTCAGAAAGTAAAAAGGTTTGATTAGGCCACAGAATATATATTTAGTCATATATATACTAGATATTAATATCAAGTGATTAGACGCTCTCTATCATTACCAACCAAACTTTTTTAAATAATAATCTGTAAATTACATATTTGATTTGAAACAATGCAACTGACACATAAACATAACAAATTTCAATCTTGTATCAGAATTGTTTGTCATACATATAAACAATACACAAATATCTTTGATTATTAGCATTAGTAAATGGATTTAGAGAAACATGATTGATTTGATCAAATTTATATAGTATAGGCTCAATTACATCTTCAGCAAAGCACACAATATAAAAATCAACATTGGCATTGCAAAAAAATGTAGCAGAAAATCGATTTTTTATGATTAACAAAATCTATTTTTTATTCAAACATTAATCTTTATTAATAAACAAACTTACAATGCGGGGAATAATAACTATAGAGATACATGGTTTTATTAAAAACCAACAAATCATGGGGATCTCGAATAGAAGATTTAGCACCATGGCGTCAGAATAAGCACACGGATTTGATATCTAAACGATTTGGAATTCAAGGCTTCCAGGTCATTTATTTGTTTCACACAGAACAACACAAAATGTCGTAAAAGATTCATTTGTTTAGTTACGCAATGGAAGGTTCTGTATTCAAAAAATATTTATTTCTAAAAATGCACAGCCTAAATAAACTTTATTGTTTGTTCAACTAAATGCTCATCTCAACTTAATTCTGCTTCATTAGGCTTTTGAACCATTAAAATAAGTTGAATAAAAACCTGCGTATTTAATTTGCTAGATTAAGCTTTTAGTTAAGTGATTTCTTATATATGTATAAGAAAGGTTAAGCAATGAGCTTACAAGAACGTGATATACATATTATCGATGTGTATTTTGTTATTAGGAAGTTTTTAAGAAAACATAAGTATTCTTTGTCATAAGTGACTTAGATTCTCCCTAAAACATTACAGTTAAAGCAGTATTTTAATTGATAAAACAAGTCTTTTTTTTCTAAACACCACTGTATAAGTTTCTGGCAATAGAGAAAATAAGTACAGTACTATTTGCTGCTTATGGTCGATTAAAATAATTTTGTACACAATCATTTTAATCTTTCTTTAATATCATTTAGGCCTTATTATTTCTTTTATTTGTATTGTGTTATTGGTTGCAATGTTTCTTTCAAATTACGTGTTTTAAGTTGCAAAATCTTTTCTTATTTGAGGACATTATTCTCTTGGCTCATCTTCTATTCCCTCCCCTGTCTGATTAATGCTTTTGATTAAATTTGAATGTGTTCATAATAACTTTTATAATCTATCATAGTTGAAAAAACGAGTAGATTTAATTAATATTTTCATTGCACATTAGATTATGCTCCTTAAGCAATATTATATACATGTACAAACATATTTCGGGTTTCGTCAAACCTGAAATTTGTAGCCATGGTTACAAACAATAGTACGGTAATGAGTTCACTAGATTATATCAATAATGCTTCGTATGTTATAAGAAAAAAAGAAAATCTAAGTTGCCAACTAATGCTTTAATGACAACTTTACGGTGACATTTTTGTGAGAGAAAAAAATAAATTGAATTAATAATTAAATACTAGTAGATGAAAGATCAATATTAAATCTTCTTTCGGGATTTTAATGCGACAACGATCCCACTACGGTAACACATGCAGTTGGTAGAGCGTTTGTGGGAGCTCGGGGTTCAAACCTTGGTCGTGTCTGAGCAAAACTTAAAATTAAAGTAGCGACTATTTTTTCACGAAGCACTCGGCAATTAGAATTTAAAGTCAAGGGGTCCTTCGAAGAAGTTCTAAATAATTTGATGCCCCGTGTCACCGCAGGCGTGGCACGCTACCACCCCCACCACACTGCACTGAGTGTACTTCACAGTTTAAAATTTCTGCCACTTCACTCTTAGATGTTGATGTCTCGATATATTCTTGAAGGGGGCGTTAAACCAAAACAATCAATCAATCAATCAATCAATCAATCAATAGAACAATCTTAATACGACGTACTACAGTAATGTGGAAGTAAAACCTTGAACAAAGACATGATAATTCACAATGGATTGCCCGGGCGATAATTACAGCATTGGTTTAACCCTTTACACAACAATTTTGTTCTAAAGCATTTTATCCATCGTGCAAAGCATTATTAATGTGTATATCCAATATCGTCTTTTGCCTGATGAAGAATTTTATACTTTTTGAGATAAAAATGTAAAAAATAATAATAATTGTACAGTTTTACAATATTTATCAAAAACAATATTGATATTAGGAATAGTTGACATATTTTATGCTCAGCCCATTAGCATTTAAGGTGTCTAACCATCGATCATTAACAAACGTGCAAGATGTAATGCATCTTAAGTATAAAGTGACGTTAAATTTCAGTGTGACAAATATTCCTGTCTGTTTTAATATAACGTAATATTTGTCACTTTGGTTATAAAATATTCGTCTGATTAGCGACTGAAATTGTTATTACTAGAACAATAAATCATATTTTTCGGTTGCCATGTTTGCAAAACAATGCTGTAATAGTTTATAACTTAAATTCCTTATGACATTTGAAGAGATAAACAAAACTATTTGAAACTTGGTGGTTTGTTAAAGACGGAACAGCGAATTTATATTTTGTTTTGGTATAAATAATACCTTGGAAACAGGCAATTCGACCACTTTGTGTAAAGTAATTAGGGAACGTAAAACCTTACCGTAATCACTAACAACAATGCCAAAATAGTATCAATAATTGTATATATGCACCTTTATCTCCTGTTTGTTTAGGGAGTCTTAGTTTTTCTAATTGCAGTTGAGCAACCATGGACTTTTTTGCACTTAATGTTGCTAATTCGTGTATTTAGTTTATGTCATTTTTCAATTGAGTTTATCTTTTTTTTGCGTCTCGTATTTGGAAACAAAGTAAAACAATCAATCATCAATCGTAGAATGTGGCTGAACATATCAAATCTTGTCTCGATATATACTTATCAAAACATCATTCATATGTCACGATGGCCGAGTGGTTAAGGCGTTGGACTTGAAATCCAATGGGGTCTCCCCGCACAGGTTCGAACCCTGTTCGTGACGTTACATTTTTTTTTTAAATTCTAAATTCTGACATTGCAGTTTCGAAGATACTAAGTCGAAATCTTTTTAGCATATTTTAGTAGGTGACATGTATCGGCTTCCGAAACTAATAACTTTCGCTAAAAAGACAACAAAATCTATTTAGATAATCGTTATTGTGTATTTGCTATGTTATAAATGTGCCTTATCAGCAGAAAATCGCAGAAGTTCCACCTCGATTCGAGAGATCGGGGCTCGGGTGATACATTAAACTTAAAAAAAAGATAATGTTTCTTGGCCTGGCGCTCAGCATTTGGAGGAAAGAGTATTGATTGATTTATCCGGCGCCTTGATAATATGTGACTGGGGCAGCAGTATGCTTGTCAATTGCATACTTACTAGGTGAGCTAGCATACCAGAACTTGTTCTAAGGTTAATTCTTAGAGATCAACAACCTTGCTCTCTTTGAAAATAGCTAAAATTGCTAGCGTGACGTTAGACAACATTTAAATCAACCATCTAATCAGTGGAAACATGATTTAACACTTTTTGATTTTAAGCTGATTTGGTGGTCTTAAATCATTTAAAGCATTCGATTTCTTCTTTTAATCTATCGATGGCAGGCTTGATTTACATTTACTTAGTTTTAGTTGCCAAGATTCTATACCCTAAGGAATGTTTCATAACTTTCTTTTTATAAATATTGACTTTTATAATATATTTCTGTGTCAACGTATACATATTTTAAAAAACATTCTTATATTAAGTTCCCCTAGAAAAAAATAAATGTCTGTACATGTATTATCTTAAGCTGAACTTTAGGTTGGTTAAGATATAGTCGTTAAGAAGAGTAGTGATATAGTATACACAGATTCTTTAGATGAGGGATATAAATGGGTAAATCTTGATCTATTACAAACAATTCAAAGTTTGGACGAGTTTTCTTTACTCCTAGTTTTAAACTCCGCCAAGAACAAAAACGTTCTTCAATTCCGAACAAAAATAATCAAATTGAAATATACTATCCATTGAAATTACTTGAATATATATTTTATTATTTGTTGGCAATTCTCCCCAGTCTCTTATGATACAAAATTGATACCGATTTTTCAAGTTTTAAAATTATTGTTACACTGCAACAGACTTTAAAAACCAGAATGGCATAGCATGGCGTAACTGAAATTGCATGGTTTACAAAAACAAAAAAACATGCAAAACATAAAAATGTATTATACATTTTTATGTTTTGCATGTTTATATATATATATATATATATACAGTACATATATATCATTACTGTTGAAATGTAAAATATATATGTTTCATCCTAGATTTAACAAAAGGAATTTAAAATTTAAAACTGACAATTTTCCAACGCTCAATAAAATGAACCATATACAGATATTATTCTTTATGCATTTGGATGTAGAACAGATTTCATAGAGACAAACTAGAAACACACCTCCAAACAAATCTGAGCTCGTAAGTTATTATTGGTCAATATATAAGGATCTGATTCTGCTTACCTACCCTCCCGAAGCATTGGACCTCACTCCTTGATGGAAGTTCACGTGTGTAACTGATTTGGCAAGTTTTCAAAGTTTTTCCTTTTCTTTCCTTTTTATTTTTAATTTAATTTTTTTGATTGTGATTTAAACATGGACTTGTATGTTTCTGTTTTATCAAACATTTCTAGAGTTATTTTTACTTAATGACTTATATTTATATCAAAGCATAACAACATACAAAAATTGATTACGTAATAACAAGACATTTATAGAAACCACATTATTTAATGATATTTTTGCAAATTACTTTTGACGTAATATATAATTCTAAGTGTAATTAGATGAGGAAAAAACTCAAAAGTGAATAGCAGAACAACATACTCATTATCCTTACAAGCAACATCAATATCTTCCAAAATGGAAAGTAAATTACAATACACAGTCATATTACGCAAAGTAATCATAAGTTAATAAGTACAATATGATACAATTAAGGATGTAATTTTGAAAACATAACAAACAATACTGGTATCTTACATCTGAAATGATAGTACAGATTAATAGATGGTGGTTGCCACCCACAGTCATTTTTTTTTTCACTTTGAGCATGGCGGTTTGTTCTAAAATTGCAGAAGAAAATTAAAGTTTCTTAAAAAAAAAACCAGCGAACTTCAGCAAGCGAACTAACAGTTTTTCTCAACCTGGAATCTGCAAATATTGGATAAGAAGTTAGACGACGAGAAGCGCTATGTTTCGTAAGCACGCGATTAAAACTACCTGTCTAACAAGGCCCCCAATCTTGAATGACCAAAAATCGTTAAAACATTAAAAGTTTTGCAAAGCTGATATCACTGTAATCGATGTTTTTTTCAATATTTTGATAAAATATAAACCACATCTGTTGACATTACCAAGGAGTTAGTCATCATTCGAATTTAAAATTTTGTTGTGACAAATGAATTTTTTTTCTATATACCTATTGGTGTCCACCTCCATATGTTTGTTGTGACGTGTCTAAGTAACACAAGCTATTGTTCAATTCTTTTTTTTATAATTTCTCCAAAGCGTGTAGCGTTTGTATATACGGGATTTTTTCATAACACGAAAAAAAAAAAAAAAAAAAAAAAAAAAAAAAAAAAAAACGCAAGTTGCGTATATTTGTTTCTTTTAAAGCTCAATTCTTATATTTCGCAAAGAAATAAAACACAAGCATACCAGTTCATGTCCAAATCACTATCCCAAAAACATAGTCAAAAAATTGAAAGCTGGGAAAGTTAGTTATACACGTGAACTTACATCAAGAAAGTGAGGCTGGGTGCTGCGGAAGGATAAGCACCTCCTGGCTAGCTAGCTACAATCGTCACGTGCAAAGTCAATTTTGAGAATGAAAGGAACAAATGCATCCAGTGTAAGTTTGAATACAGTGACTCCATACTTATCAACAATATTGTAATGACAGCCATAAAACTTTGTAAGGGCCTTGTTTAGCCTAAGCTTGCAATGTCCTTGAGTCAACAATTTAATTGTAAGTCATTTGCTTCGTTGTAGAAAGTCTCCCATGTGGGAACAAGCTCTTTTATAACTTATAAACTGTGAAACATGCACACCATACGCAGGAGAAGCAGGGACATTACTGCAAAGAAACGGAAAGTTGACAATAGAAAAATTGAAGTCATCACGTTTGTTGTATAGCTTCAGTTGTAACCTTTCGTGGGCGTCATAATTGTGATATACGTCTGAACATGAAGCAGAACATGAAGAATCCGTTGTGTTTTTTTTCAAGCTCACTTGAATAGATGACATTCACATATTCTCCAAATTTGGGATTTTTTTAGAGATAGAACGTCATCTTTATAGCTGTATGTATAGTTGAATGATTTAGCGACAGTCTTCTCTTCAGATTTGACAAGGTTCTGTAAATCTGATATATAGATTTAAAATGTCAAGATTGTAGATTCTAGTGTGTCTTGTGTCAGATGCCTTGGTTGCCCAGATTGATGTGGTTTGGACGTTAGTTGTTTAAACTCAAAACGTTTCTTTAACACGATCCGTTAGAAGGTGATGCATCGATTTCTAATTAATTATACGTGAATCTTTAACGTTAATTTATGTACAAAATCTTATATCTATGTACACAACACGATATATATATATATATATATATATATATATATATATATATATATATATATATATATATATTCTAAAACCAACATCTTTTAATAAATATTGATCTTTTACCAGCAATTAACATTAGGACTTGCATGTATTAGGACTTGCATGTATTTCGCACAACATTCAGTGTTTAAAGGATGACGATGTTTGGTCTTATATGTAATTTTTTAAAATCGCGTATCAGAAAAAAAAACGAAGAAGAGTTAAAAAAAAGCATAATCGTACCCATACTCAACAGTTACTTAGGTTTAGGTAATGTTTTGTGCAAATAAAAAGATGTCATAACGTCCAATCCTGTTTTTAAACATCATAGTAAAGGTAAATTTTAGAAATCTCAGCAATGAAACGACAAAAAAATCAGGCAAAAATTTTCACAACTAAAGTAGCTGAATGTATTATTTATCCTGGATATATTTCTCGCCCAAAGGGCTCATGTTACTTTCATTCTATGATATGATTTCAAACGTTACAGTTATCGTTAGCTCAACAGTGGGTGTCTATCGTTTCCGCAGCAAACAGCCTTACTTTTATATTGAAAGTTAACATATATAACTTAATTAACTAGATTTAATAGTTAGCATAGCTTTGATTTTTTTTTTTTTTTTTTTTTTTTTTTTTTTTTTTTTTTTTTTTTTTTTTTTTTTGATTATGTTTTCGAACATTGACCTGTAGGTTAGTGTTTAAATAATATCAGTACTAAAATTAAACTCTCCATACAAACGTAAATTTAAGCTTATTTTCTACAGTTTGTCAAGTACACTTTCTTAAATTAACATTAACATTAAAATATTATTTATATAACTTAGATCTTAATTAAAGCGCTTAAGAATTTTTCGCAAAAAATAAAAGGATATTGTTAATTTTAATTAGGTAATCCACTTTATTAGACATTTTGTATGACTTCAACCAGGTTTCTTAAAAAATTCTTTTCCATCTATATGTAGTGCTTACTTAGCAAAATCGATATTTATCGAAAACTATATAGTTCATTTAATTGAAAGATGTGTATTGTATTCACGTAAATATTAAATTTGTTTGTCCAAAACACTAGTAATCAAAATCAATTTTACAATTTGTTTAATCTGAAAGTTTATACTTACGACCAGGGCTAATACCCTAATCGAAAGGTTTTTTTTTCGGAATTGTTTATAAAAATCTGTTGTTAAACAGATACTTGATTCATACAAAACTAAATATGTCAGGATTATTTTGAAGTATTTACGAATAAAAGTTGCCAATACTACTCTTCAATGCAAACTAACAATAGAAACGGAGATTGCTTTGTATTGTATAATGGTCTAACAGATCTATCGTTCGTGTTTTTAGATAATTGATCACAAATCCAAAGTCGAAGATTCTTTTTAATTTAGTAACTTTTTGGCGGCATTAAAACATTAAAATATTACAAATGACAAAAGAAAATGTTATCATATATAACATTTCCTTTCGGGGTGTAAAATACGACGGAAACACTTCACAGATCGTAGAAGGAAAATTGTTTCTGAGGTTCTATAAAATATTCTTAGATGTTTCTCGGGTCCCGATTACTAGCGATAATTCTTAAAAGGATTGTTGGTTTTGTGCGTGAGGAATAGTCACAATGTTATCCTTGTGACGAAGACGGTGAACAAGTTGATATTAATACCATAAACACTATTAAACATCTATGGGGCATATTGGTTGTTTAAAAACAAAATAATAATTAAAACTACAATGATTAATGACCCAAAAAGACTTACATAATTCAATGCAAAACACATTAAGAAGCAGTAATCAACATGTAACATACTACAAGCTGGTACTGGGACGATCGCAGATAACCTCCAAAATCTAAATACTTCTATTTAATAAGATAAGTCATGAAACACGGGTAATGTTTGTGGCGTTTGAACACAAAATAATGACACTGTGTCATATCAGTTACAACATGAATTGGAATGTTTGTGTTTTATTATTATTAATATAAAAATTACACTTTAAGACCCAAAATAAACCTCTTATCAATAAATAAATATACTTTGCATTTTCATATAAAACTGCAGTCAAATAATTGGTCTTGAGTTAAGGTGGTCAACAACAACGTCAAAAAATTTGTTTTACTGAATCGAGACGGTTGATTTTGGAAAAGTGGAAACCACAGTACCCGTTAAAATCCCACCGATTTTTGACAAGAGATCTGACAGATTTTCTCAAAGTTCGAATTAGTTCAAGTGGGATAAAAATTAGGCAGTCAGTGGTGTTGTAATCTATAAGCAATACCACTTAGCAATCGATGCCTTTTAAGTAAAATCAACAATCAACATACAACATATATAATATTAAATGATTGCAATTTTACTAGCTAACTAAACAGAAGGTGCTTACCCTTCCGGAGCACCCGGTCTCATTAAATGAAAGTTTACGTGTACAACTAAATTGGCCAGTATTTAAACTAACTTTATTTTTTGGGGACTGTGATTTGGACATAGACTGGTATTTTTGTGTTTTATAATACTCTAACCTACAAAATAATAACAATTAATTATAATGAATAGAATAAAATACTAAACAATAAATATGAATCTGACTTAAACTTACAACACGGAACAACAAAGGGAGATAATAGAAAGGTAAAACAAAAGATATACTTTACAAAGAACACAAAAAGATTTTGAGACAGTCATATTTATATTGTTACGTAAAGGTATTTACTCGCACTCTGTATTTTATGTCTTTAAGATTTTGTGGTTTTTGTGATATAAATTTTAAGTTAAACTTAAATTCACTTTTAAAACACCTTTACTTACTTGTTTTATGTTCTAACAAAATGTCAACACGTAAAACAGTAAAACAAGACCATCTATTCGCATGTTAAATTTCGGAATTTGTATCTATGCTTTTTAAGTAGCTAGAAATTGTACAAATACTAACAAAATAAAAAGAAGAAATTAAAAGTACACAATAAGCATATTAACACTGATTTTATTTTTAAATAATAAAAACTACGGTGTGAGATTAAAAACTATTTGCTTAAAATAATAATTAGGTATTGGCTTGAAAAAGTAAAACGTTACCCTAACCGATACTGATAACTGCATTGTTTAGGTATTTGCCATAAGAATCAAACATTTAATAGCGAAAAAAAAACTGAAAATACGAAGAAAACATGTACAATACAATGAGCTAGATTGTCATATCTTGGTGTTTATTCTCGTAAAACAATTACATAAATTGTAAATACTTTATATCAGCACAAAATATAGAAACATTTTATATATGTCACGATGGCCGAGTGGTTAAGGCGTTGGACTTGAAATCCAATGGGGTCTCCCCGCGTAGGTTCGAACCCTATTCGTGACGTAAACTTTTTAAAGTCTTGTTTAGGTTTTACATGTTAATAGAGGTCAGCTTTTTCCCGTGCAGATTCGAACCCTGCTTGTGACGTTAGCTTTGTTTATTGGTTTAAGGCTTTAGAAGTCTGTTTTTATAAGAAGAAAAACGTAAAATAAACTTTTTTTTTATAGAACTCACTAACTAATTGACAAAAACAAAGATAAGAAATAATTTATAGCTTTTTTAAAGTCGTATAATATATTTGAAGATATTTGTCAAATGTTGACAAGCCTTATATGCGTTCATTTAGTAACTATTATTCTAGTCCCTCGGGCATGTTTTTAATTCTTCTTTTTAAAACATTGAAATTGGCGATACATTTATATTACATGTTCTGTTTTACTTTTTAGAAAATCATATATATTCTGCCTTCTGTTTAAACAAAAAATGCTCGTATAATTTAAAATTAAAGTTAGGCTATCTGCCAGAATATTAATTTTGCATATTTATCAACATTCATTGGTGAAAATAAACAAATTTCAAAAATATACACTCATACTCTAACATATCTTTTAACGAATAAACTTATTATTTTATCAATACGCTAAGTCTAAGCCGTCTTATTTAAAACTAAGGTATGTTCCCTCATGCAAAGCATTCCTTAGCTGGATTTGGATTTATATAATTTTGGAACATTAGATTCATTATTTTCAACTGTTTGGCTTATGTTTTTTATGCATCAAACTTTTTTGTCTTAGTGTCACTGATTGGAATGAATTTCCGAAATGTGCACATCTGGCACATCAAAATTTAACTGGTATTTATGTTATATATTTTCAAACTATATAAAACAACAACACTTAAACTGATTACATTTTTAGATGACAATAACCTATTTTTGCACAGTAAATATACCTAGGTTACAAATAAATAAAAAATAGCAGTATAACATACTCGTGACATTTTCCCTGTAAATATATAACAAAAATACCTGTTAAAGTTTGATGTGCCATATGTGCACATTTCGGAAAAGCATTCCTCATCATTGACACTTGGGCCGAAAAGTTTGATGGATAAAAAACATAAACCAAACAGTTAAAAAACTAATGAATCTTAAGTTTCAAAATTGTAACAAATATCAATATCATCAAAATATGGAAAGTTACTTTCAAATATACTGACATATTACGCAACACAATATGACATTAATAGGTACTAAAGGATACATTAATCTTTTAATTTTTAACACATTAGATAGATGGCTGACATGTTATATCCTGACAAAACATGTTTTAAAAACATTATCAAAGTATCAGAGATAAATTATTACGATGGTGTTTCTGTTAATACTAGTATTTTGTTCAATTTATTGAAATAACCTCTTTAATATTTTTTATCCCTTACCCTCCGTTATTTTTTACTGCAATAATGAATTTGATTGTTTTATTTATATATAAAATACTTTGTTTTGCATGTATTAAAATGAAACTTATTGGCATTATGATGCAAAACATAAAATTTTGAATCAATGTAAGCTTGGTTACTCTTCCTCCAAAAGTTTTCTAGGAAAAACTCTTAAATTTATAATGGAAAAGTCGTAGATTTTAGTTTGACAAAAATAATGTTTTAGTACATAAGTGGTTTTATCTCAGAATGATTTCCTAGATATAATTTTTAGGAACAACTAATGCATCGATTTCGAAAACCTTTTATTTTACAGTGGAAAACAACAGGATTGTTCTAAAATGTCATTATCTTGTTTAACCGATTGTGCAGGAAAAAACCTATATAAAATTATGCTTGTAAAGAAGAAAGTAAAATTTTTCTTCTCTAAAAGAAACTCGTAACCAACGGCAGAAATAAAAATTTAATTCCACTAACAATATTATTTGCGTAAATGATAATGTAACAAAAAAGTATTTCTTCTTATGATATATTATTAAAACAATAGAAAGACTCTAATTTAAAGTTTGAAGAAACAGAACATTTAATAGCTCAATTTGAATTTTCACCTAGCCTTTTAGCATGAAACGCAGTGACCACAAAATTCTATAATACAACGTTATACATTTAATTTTAATTTAATTTAGAATATCAAATTAATTTCACATTTAAAAATTGAAGTGGTTATATATAGTTGATTTGGTTATGATAGAATGGTTTTTTCTTAAATATTAATCTCATTTCAAAGTCACAAAAAGCACAATTAAGATAAAAAAAATAATACAAAATCTGATTTTAAAATTTCAATTACCAACAATCATTGACATTTTTTTATCACTTTTAGTGTATTAAGGTCAAAGATGTGTGGTGTGATAAAAAAACGAATCCAATCAGTAATAAAACAAAGAATAACAGAACATATTGTTATAAGACTCCCAATAAAGAATTGACATACTTCAAGATATAACAGTAACAATCTTAGTATGGCTTTTGTTTTTGTAGGGAAGCCTCACACGATGAACATATATTGAATTAACGTAGTTTTTCGCACAATAAATAAGAAATTCTACAAGCAAATGGTGATAATGAAGTTCTAAAAGCATTTAAGCGCACTTTACTCTATCTTAGAGTACCATTACATAGCTTTTAAAAAACACGTTTAACTGTTATTATTGATTAGGCGTAACATGATGTCAATTATATTTATCTTGTAATTGACAATATTTATTATTTCATACAAAGAAATACTAAGCTGATGTAAACTGAATTTAGAGGTAATGCTCTTATTAAATTTGTAAAAAGCGAGCAAATATAAGTCTTAAGTGAACTTTGAGGTCGTGTCATCTGTTTAAGACAGAACAAATGTCGTCTGGTTTGATTGCTAAGTCATATTAACTTGAACTGTAATGCTTCTCTTTATTAAGTCAAGATTAATTTTATTTTAGCTCACGAATATTTGTTAAATCAAAATCAATTAAGTAAGTGCCATCTACATTGTTAATGAGGCATACATCGCTCAGATTAGCTCACCTCTTGCATAATTTTTTGTTTAATTATGTTGTATTTAACATTTTGCAATATTTGCAAGGCCGGTGAACATTGCCATTTTACATAGTTAGTTTCGCCTAACACGGAAGTAAACGTCCTATAAAATAAAATGCCGAGAGGTCATTACCCGAAAAAGTTAGCTAAATTTACATTCTTGACTGCATGCTCTTAATAGTTATTACAAGGTACATACAATTTATTCATTTACATGGAAATATAAATTTATGGAACAAAGTTAAAATATTAACGATATTCGGTAAAACCAAGATCTCGGCTCAAAACATAATGTTTCTATCCAGAGCGCATCTTTATAAAATTTTTCAGACAAATAAATTGAAGTTAAAGTAATATTGGAAATTATTAATGAATGATCTTATTCGTATAATGATATAACATTCCTACTGAGCTACGTGCTTGTCTAGGTGCTGAACCAAATATGGAATAAAACAAAAAGGAGAGTGAAAATAGCACAATCTCGTGTTTATTGATGTCGAAATGGAGACGTAAATGTGAGTAATTAATTTTAATTGACTGAATTGACACAAACAGTGAATGCAAATGGTCAAGTATCTTCTACACACTTATAAGAAAAAGTGTCGCTTTTTTACCTTCGGCAAGAAAAAATTGCTTTATTTTCTTTGTGCCTATATTTTAATGTCAGTACTGAAACTTCCATTTTGGAACAGCGCATTATTATTCATTACTTTAAGTGTAACAGGCTTTTTGTGTAATACGATACATTTTAAAATAGTGCAAAAACCTTTTTTGTAAAATAATGTACCTTATAAGCTCGTTTTCTTCTTTCAATCCAATATAGTTTTTGACTTCAGCCTTTTCAATATAATTTGTTTAACTAAAATCTTAAGAATTATATTTTGCAAAAAATGATAAAGTACATTTTATTATTATTTTTTAAATTTTTCTTATTATTAGTTTCATAACATGTTTATTTACCTTCGAACATGTTTCTAAAAACTTCTCACTTTCTATCTATTTGCAGGGCTAATCTAATATAATCAATATCCATAACTATAAAAAGAGCAAAAATCATACAGATGTAGTGTATTCAGCGCTGATTTGCGAAGTATTCAAAATCAATTTTACAAACAATATCGACAATGTGTGATTAATCTCCAAGTTCATATATATATATTATCAGAATAAATTTTCTTATCTAAACATATACTTTTGGAATCGTATCAAACAACCATTCTGTTAACAATAAAAAGAAACTTGATTTATGCACAAAATAGATATGTCAATAGAATTTGGAAGTGTTCGCTGCTTTAAGGTGGCAAAAACACTCTAAATTGCAAACAAACAATAGAGACAGAGATTAAATTGTATACGGACCCAGACTCATTAAACATATTGTTGATAAGATAATTGATAGCATACCTTTTTTTGACACATTATTACATAGACATATTGTGATGTAAATGGCAAATGGCAAAAATAAAAAAAACAAGTAAATATATCTGACATCTTCTTTCAAACGAGGACATAACGACAGAAACCAAAAAATGTTAAGAAATTTTTTTTATATAACCTATCAAACATCATATTTACGTAAAGTTTTTATATAATCAGCAATAAATCTTAAAAGGAAGGAAGTTCTTATGGGAAATTTATAAAATGTTATTTATGTAAAACAGACTCGAATCAAGCCTATATTTGTAAGCGCGATAGACAAATATTAACAAGCGTTTTCAGCGTGTCTGACAAAGTTTTGGCATTTGAAATCCAATAACTGTCATTGCTATGCTGTTCAATGGTTAAATAATAACTTCAAGTATGTTAAGGACAGTTTTAGGCATATACATCTCTATATTTGAGCTAACTATTCTTCTTTTTCGTCTTTCTTCTTCTCTTTATAACCAAAATACTAACAACGAACCATTGAACTTTATTACTTAATAGAACATTCATTTGGCAATAGACTGACTGAGGTATCATAAAATAAAAAAAAAAGATTAGTACAAAAATAGTAATAGTTATAGTACAAAAACAAATTTTGAGACCGTAAATTTTATTATATTACACGTACCCTTTATTTAATGTCATTAAGCTGTTTTATGTTATAATATCAAGTTACACTTCACAACCATTTGTTAAGCACTTTTATCTTTTTATATTATGTTTCACTGTGCATTCCAACAAAATGTCAGATACATAAAACCATAAAACATGTGCACAAACAGACATAAATAACACATTCATTCTTGTATGTTGTACCAGTGTTGTTTTAGCAACTAGGATTTTCTTTTACAAAACAGTATTTAAAAAAAGAAAGAATTTATCAAACATACCGTCTACTGCCTAGCACTTGCATAATTGTTTCAAAATTAAGGAAAGATTGGGTTATGGAAAAGTTTCTTGTTGAGCACCACATTCAACTTGAAACTTTAACCTTACTGGAATTTTTATCAAGGTTGGTCTATTTTAAAAAAAGCGCAAAGGTACTGTAAATGAGCTTAGCAGAAACAATTTGTCTTATTTCGAGCCTGTGAGGCTACTAGGAATAGGGTTAAGGAAAAGAATAAAAATCATTTAATTTTCCTGTATTTTATATTACTAACATTAAATTTCAATGGATGCATTGTATACCCTGCATTCAATAGAACTAGTCCTTTAAATGTTATTTTCTTTCTACATTTGCTTGCTTTTCAATGAAAGAAAGCCGTCTATAGCTGCAGATATGTACCTGTAAAACAGAATGGGCCAAATAAAATTTCAAGTAACCGAGCTAGCAAGACAAATTACCTCTACACAAGCAAACGGGATAAAAATTTCTTTAAACAAGCACAGAATACATAAAAGCAAAAATGGTAATCACATATCATCACAAGAACAGGAGAAAAATAACAAATACATATAACAATGATACATATTCACACTGATATATTAATTTAAAAAAGCCATTGTATTGGATTGAAAAAAAAATAGAATACAAAAATCCATAAGTAAAAGTTAAACTATCCTAAAACAATAATAATGACTGAAAACAGATTGTGGTCAGATGAGTCAATTTCAAGTTAGAAAAATCTTCCCAAATTATGGGTGTTATTTTTAAATGCAAAGCGCAGGATTATAATTTAGCCATTGCTGCAAAGAAAACTTCCATAAAAAAGTGAAATTTATATTGGGCAATAGTATAGAAACAAATAAATAATGTTTTAGACTTGCCAGATATAGATTCTATGTCACGATGGCCGAGTGGTTAAGGCGTTGGACTTGAAATCCAATGGGGTCTCCCCGCGCAGGTTCGAACCCTGCTCGTAACGTTAACGTTTTGTAATCTTGCTTATCGGTTTAATAATTGTTTCTAATTCGGCGACATTTTGATTTTTTACTTAAATTTTTATTAATTTTTAATTTACGAAATGCCGTTCAACAATCGTGTTTTGCTTTAAATAAACATTTACTGGTATAATTTTTTTAAATAAATTTATGACTTTAATATTAATCCGTTTTATATTATGATGTTTTGGCAATTTATAATAATGTCGTTATGTGAAGCACCATTGATTTGATATAAATTTTGACGATGTCTTACACCTATTATTAAGTTATAACTTATCTAAAAATCATATAGGTTTGTAGATTTAAAATTCGAGTGCTGCCAAATAACACTTTCATCTTAACAGAAGATGTCACAGAAATACAGGTAACCATACCATCCAAGCTAAGAAATATTATGTAAAATATTTGGCTCTTTTCCTTATCATTTTTTTTTTTTTTTTTTGGGGGGGGGGGGGGGGTTGGGACAAACATATAATATGCTCGTTCTCGTTAAGAGTTTGATCTTGCGCCATTCGTAATTCCGAATAACTTCGAAAAGATATACCGAACTTCAGTTTAAATTATATCTGTTCCAATATGTTCATTATTGACTCATGTGCTACTTTTGAATTAATTTTTATACAACAATACAATTTAAAAGTAGCACATGACAACTAAGCCGCATAAACCTCATCAAAAATGTTCCAAAAAGTTATCATTAAGATGAGATAAACAATGTATCTAAGTATACGAATTGTAATTTACTGAATTTAAAAACAGAACTTAAAATCAAAAATTAAAAAATAAAACCCTTTTAGATGAATGTCGTTTAACAAGATTTATTCGCTTAATACATTTAAAATAACAGATAATGAGATAAAACCTTGAGGCTACATCACTTAAACAAACATGTTTTAAACTACTGTAAACTTTTTACGGTCTTTCCCCATATTTGGTGTTGAAAATGTTAAAGATTTAATGTACTTTTCTGCACTAAAACGTCATTCATTTTAAAAAGAAACCGTAAACAAGCATTAACAAGCTTTAAAAAATAAGTCAGAATTTAAAATGAAGTTTTTACTTTACGGTAAATGCTTCTTCAATTTTTGTGTAGAATAAGTTTTATATCATATATATGTACAATATGTTCCATGTAAGTGTCAGGTATTTTGAGTTTTTATGTTTATTTTAATATCTTCATGAGATTTTACCTTGAAGAAATCTCTCGTGTTTTTTTTTCGGTTTTTGTTTTGTAATTTTAACTATCTTTTATAATAGAAATGTAAATTACTTTAATGTATAATAAATTTCTAGTTCTAAATCACAATTCTTTGTATTTATCGATGATAGCATGATAGGCACACTAATTGATTATTTTAAACACCGGATTGCACCAAGAAAGTGAGAAAAAAATTCAAAAATAAATTATTAATAAATCTGTATTAGAAGCAGTAGATTTGTCAAGCTTGAATATTAATTCAAGAATAAATTGGTCCATTAAAAGAGTTTGGTGGCAATAGTCCAATCGTAAGTATAATCGGTATCCTACATAAACGTTTATTGAATATTAATGTATTTTGCAGTAACAATAAATTAGTTTTCAACTAAGAAACCAAAAAGCCATCTTTCCCAGAGATGTTAAATCGTTTACTGTTGCCTTTCCCATAACATCTTTATGAGGAAAAAAATTGAAAAAAAATGCGAGGGGTTATAATTTCGTGGTTATGATTTTTGAATAAATCTGTTTTGAGAAAAAAATCGTGGAATTGTTTGTTCTAAAATTAATTCTAGTTGGCCGTTGAAAATAAAATTTTTGTTGAAATTATAAATTTTCGTACTGAATGACTCACGAAAATAATGAAATTTAATACCCAACGAATATATATGTAATATATAATGGCAATAATATTCAGAAAACTACACAATATCAAAAATAATTTTATAAATAACCATGGTGATGAAATACATCATCTATGGAGGTTCACAGGTCTCGTTATACAAGAAAACAACATATTTTTATAAATATCATCGCAATGTGTTAATTATAGTTCAGTACTTCATGATGTTCACATCACATACTAAATAAATCAACACCTGCCCATAAAATGTTGAAAAATTTACCTTTTAACATCTACATCATCCACTATCCAATTATTAAGCTACAAAAGTTATGTTTAGCAATATGCACATGAAGCGAAAATGCCGCTTTTTTTATTCCCAAGGATAAAACGTTGCATAAAACCGTTTTCCAATGACGTCAAAATTGAAAATATTTTTGGTTCAAAATCCCTTTATTAGAGTTAGAAAGTAATTCTTTCATGTAGAAATAGGTATAGTTAATTACATATATTATTGATTTCATTATTCATTTTTGTCTTGGATAGTACCTACTGTCTAATTCGCGTCTGCCGTAGCACTAGTTTTTCAAGGTTTTAAAAGAGATATCAAAAAATTTTGTAGCATGCCACATACCGTTATGATGTATAAATT
The DNA here is from genome assembly GCA_029721355.1 of Tegillarca granosa. Taxonomy (NCBI): domain Eukaryota; kingdom Metazoa; phylum Mollusca; class Bivalvia; order Arcoida; family Arcidae; genus Tegillarca; species Tegillarca granosa. Next base: position 14,266,203 of record CM056607.1, read on the forward strand.
TAGAAGTTTGAAGCCTACGCAGTTCGACGATTTTTGTTTCTAAAATCAGGATAACGATTACTCGATAACTCCTGAATTCCATTCTGGAATACTTTAACTATCTAAACCTAGGATTAAGACTTTTTTTTTTTTTTTTTTTTTTGGAAAATTCGCCATTGACATGTAAATTCATATATAGGAAACGTTTAAGAAAAATCGAGCCTTTATGCCAGAAGACGTGTCTGTCAAGGAATCTAATTGTATTTTACAGTGATCATGTCGACAGAAATCAGGAAACCTTCCATTTTTTTAAAACTGTCTTAAGATTTAGGATGAAAAGTATTTATTTAGATAAAAAATAATAAATAAACAAACAAATTAATAAATAAATTAAAAAAAAAAAAAAAATAATAATAATAATAAAACGGTTTTCTTTTTTAATTTCATAGGAAAAATAAACTTTAAAAATAAGACTTAAAATTAAAAATTACGAGTATTTACGCGTATTAAATATCAAACAAATTTTTTTTATTGTATTTTTACACAAAACACAATTCTGATACGGTCTTTTAATGATTTTACTTGGTTACCTGCACCCTTAAATTTTGTTATAATAAATCATGATTTAAACAACTATTACGTAACAATACTTAAACAAACTTCAGGTGTGTCTCACTTTTACCTTTTCTACAACAGAAAAGCACGTACATTAAAACAGTTTTGCAGTGCACTAAGGGGATATCGGTAACATGTAAATGATTCTAAAATATATAAAACTATTGGCTAATACGTCTAAAATGTGTAGCAAGTGACAAGTGTATCCTTGATATGACTAAGTAGCTATGTATTAATCATAATATTAAATGTGCCTTATTTATTTCAGCACTTCCCGTGTCATTTTTTAAAGTTTACAACCATTTGGTTATATAACTAGACATAAAATCAATGAAAAGTGTATTTGTTATGTAAAATTTAAATTTCAAATTCAATAAAGATTTTTGATATATGTTTAACAACCTTTTTTTTAATTTTCTGATGTGGAATGGCGGGGTTAAAACCTTGCCCGAGTCTGACCACGAAAAAGGTAGTAATTGTTCTTTAGAAAAGGCCCATGCATTTAGAAATTAAAGTCAGAGGATCCTTCGCTGAAAAACTTAACAAGAGGGCCATGAAGGCCCTGGACGCTCACCTGAAAATTATGTAAACTCAGCTTGATTTTAGCAAACTGGAACTTCTAATCTTAAAAGAGATTTTTTCCTACATTTCGAGCTAGTGACCTACGTATTGACCCAACACGACCCATATAATAACTTGAGCTAGCTTTTGTCAGGAGGATCATTCTGAACAAGTTTGATGGGGTTGGTCTAAAATTGACCCTTGATACGTGTTAACAAAGTTTTTATATAATTTGACCTAGTGACCTACTTATTGACCCAACATAGCCCATATACAAACTCGAGCTAGCTTTAGTTAAGAGCATAATTCTGACCAAGTTGAAGATTGAACTAAAATTGTGGCCTCAGTATTGTTAACAGGGTTTTTCTACAATTTGACCTAGTGACCTACTTAATGACCCAACATGGCCCATATACGAAATTAAGCTAGCTTTTGTCAAGAGTATCATTCTGACTAAGCTTGATGAAGATTGGACGAAAATTGGGGCCTCTGGAGTATTCACATGGTTTTTCTACCATTTGATCAAGTGGCCTAACTATTGACCCAACATGACCTATATAAGAACTTGCGCTAGCCTTTGTCAAGAGGATTATTCTGACTAAGATTGACGAAGATTGGAATAAAATTGGGGCCTCGGGAGTGTTAACAATGTTTCTATATAATTTGACCTAGTAACCTCCTTATTGACCCAACATGGCCCATATACAAAATTTAGCTAGCTTTTATCAAGAGAATCATTGTGATTAAGTTTGATGAAGATTGGACTAAAATTGGGGCCTCAGGAGCATTAACAAGTTTTCTTTATAATAAGACCTAGTGACTTACTTATTGACCCAACATGACCCATATACAAACTTGAGCTAGCTTTTGTCAAGAGGATCATTCTGACAATGTTTGATTAAGATTACACTCAAATTGTGGCCTCAGGAGTGTTAACAATCAAAAGATGACGCATGACGGACAATGACCCATCACAATAGCTCACTTGAGCATTTTGTGCTCAGGTGAGCTCAAAACCGTTGTCCAGTGTCACTGCAGGCGTGAAACGCTAAAGAACCTTCCTTTCAAATTGTCTTAACGCACTGCGAAATGTCTTTCTCTTCACCTATCGCTTGTTACATCTCGACATCTGTAAAAAATTCTTGATTGGGATGTAAAACCACATTAAATCATCTTATTTCATTCATTTTTTTTGGGTCTCTTTGGGTTTTACTACCAATACACATGCTTATGCAAGTGATTGTCTTTATTCTTTATATACTAGATTTATTTTCATTTCGATATCTGTAAACAAATTATTATTCGAGAAATCCTTCTAAAATCTAAAATATTATCAGAGTTGGTCTTAGTATATACTAGCCTTTGTTTTTCTGATTTTGATCTTGTGTTGTTTTGGGTTTCTTGGTTCAATTAACTATTGCCAAGCAGATATTTATCCGCTACTTATCGATTGCTCTATTTTGTCCTAAATGGACAATTGGTAAGATAATTTACTTGACATTTTCAGTATACAGAATAATTGTGGGAAAAATCTCATCACAGTTCTGTTAAACTGCCAAAACTCTATGATTTCACGATACACTATCTACAATGCAATTACAGACATTAGTTTTTAACAAGTTTCGTGTCGAGTTGAATAGTTCATACTGAAACGACGATGTTACAAACTGTTAACAGCCGAATACATTCATTTGTCCTCGTATATATAATGATATTGCTGTAACATTACAGGAACATAAATCCCAAAAAAGCTTCTGGTATGAGATCCAGAACAACTGTTCAAGATTAAATACAAAGGGCAGGAACTATGACAAATGATTATTAGCCTGATGAAAAACGCTTTACAGACAGATAAATCAAATAAATGCCTTTAAACATCCACAAACGAAAATCGCAATTTCGTAAACGTACACAGATATATTAAATAAATGTGCACAAATATCCACATACGAAAATACACAATATCATAAACATACACAAATGATTTTAGGTACTTTTGTATTGCAACGTTGTAACTGACAATACGAATTTCTCTCTCTCTCTCTCTCTCTCTCTCTCTCTCTCTCTCTCTCTCTCTTGTTTCAAAAGGAGCCGATTTTTACTTCTAAACATTTGAGCAAATGTTAACTATTTCAGTAAGGATATATTAATCTTTAGAATATAACCACTGGTTAAGTTTTATATAATATATATGATATTAAGTTCTATTATCAAAATAATAATCCAACTCGTTTCAATATTTTTTATTGCTGCCGATCCGTCTTTGAGTAAATGACTTTGTTTGTCAATTCCTTTTGATAAGACTTGTCAGAAACCGTCGTATAGCTAAAAGTGGTTTGTCTTTTCTTTGTTCCAAGTATTGATTTCAATATAAATATTGATGCCTCAGACCTAAGTGAATGCCACCTAATAAGACAGAAAATCAGGACGATGTATGCTTGAGATGTTTTAGTATAAGTTTTGACTTCTATATGTCTTGTAGTAGCCATAAAAACTTTTTTTTATTTCTTACAACATATTTCCCACGCGTATAACATAACGACGCTAAAATTTTTATTATTTGTAGTTATAAATGCTTTATTAAAATAAAAAATATATAAAATATTTCCTCATCGTGATAGTTGTATAGATAAAAAAGAACATTTTATGTCCTTGTCAAATTTCATTAACAAGAGTGCAATTAAACACTATCTATAAAGAATGACGTTACAAGAATGATATAATGCAATGCTAATCGATTATGCATTGAAGTTTAAGAAATAAAACAAAAATCAGTTTTTGAATCATTTGAATCAAAAATCATTGACTTGTAGAAGTCAATATTTTTTTACCTTTCGGTTTATGGCATAATAACGACGTCAGCATATTTTCACGTTCAAAGTCATTCCGCTGTTTACGCAAAATGTTTGTTATTTTCAGATGAAGTCAGTTAATTTGTCGACATTAAAAGTAACATTAATTGTTTAACATTGTTCTCCAATTTAAATCATTGTTGTACACACTTCAGTAAATGTTTCAATAAATCAAGAGTTCGGTGATAACAGCTATTTCTTGTAAGACAGCATTTCAAAGAACCTCTGGTCATTAACTGATAAATTATTTGTTCAGTATTATCAATCAATATTTCGCATTAAATCAGATAATACAATGAATACTATTTGAAATGAATCCTGACGTGTACTAAGTATTACATTGATAACAGTAATATCAAATAATAATAATAATAATTATATATATGTGTGTGTGTGTGTGTGTGTGTGTGTGTGTGTGTGTGTGTGTGTGTGTGATACACTAGGAAGTTTAGAAAATGGAAAATTCAGATGTATTCACATTTTCCTTTGCTTTTTCGACTCAATCAAAACCTAACATTTCGAATTGCTACCAGAACAATAAATTCTATTTGTTTGAATCTTTATTATGTTCATTCTTTTTTGTTTACAAAGTACAAGTACGTCGTAAATAATGAACCCAATAATGACAAACAGCCCTATGGTTGTAACGACTGTTATCTGTTCTTCTCGTAATTGTTATATCTCATATTACTGATAAATGTGGTTGTTTTTAAGAAATTACTTAAAGTAGAAGATCTGCTGACAATAAATATTTTATCGTAGAACAATATCGTCCAATTAGGAAAAACATGTTCGACACAAGCTAGAACTATATGAACACAAAACAACGGGACAAAATAAACACATTATTATTGTCTTAGAAAACAATTACAGCAGAAATTATTTCCCTGCAAGGGCGGGACTAGAATTTTTTGAAAGGGGGTGGGAGTGTTGAGGTTAAGAATTTTATGGCTAGATATTGTGAGCGCCAAAAGCTCAAGCGTCTAGCTACGAAGAGTGCAAGGGCCGCTATAGCCCTCAGCGGGTCCAGAGCATAGCCTAGTTGGGTGCCCAAGGGGCGAATCCTCCGGCAAAAAATAACTTTTAACATTTCTGCTTCCATTTTCCTCTATGTGCCTGTCTTGATTTTTTCAATGGGTGTTGTAAACCTCCGCAACCACCCCCACACCTTGAAACCACCAATGCCTTGTCTCTCCGCTATACTTATATCGGGTAAGGCAGCAAAAGGATAAATAGAGATATGCCTACGAACACAAAATGTTTCCTTTGAAATCGATCTTTTGCCTTTTGGGTATGAATTCAGATCAGCTATCGTCGCGAGAGACATTTTTACCACATTAGAAAACTTTTTTATATAAAATACGTCATTTAAACAAGCGACCACAATACTAAACATATATTTAAGTACACATGTTATGTATATATACATATATACAAATACATGTAATCTAAAATGAGGTAAATCCCGAATTTCTACTTATGTGAGCTGTACTATTAGTCAGGAGTGGTAAAATCTTTTAAAAAATGTGGGAGTATAAAAATACAAAAGTACGTCGGTGTTTTTACTAACTACGTCAACAAACCAATTGGTTGTTGTACATAAAAATGTCTAGCATGGCCTTCTCAAATCCAAGATGGCCGAGTTTACTATAAAAACCGTTAAAACAGCTAAAAAAAACTTTACATATGTATTTAGGTCAAATTAGTTTAAATTTTAAATATATATATAAAAACTAGATGTTTAGATTTTTGACATATATAGCTATGTTAAGGGTTTTCCAACTATTTTTTCCGCTGGTACAATTTCCATGGGTTTTTTTTTTTTTCAAAATAAGGTGTTATTTTAAGTCGATTTAAAAAAAATACTTCTTCCCTAAAACGTTAAATGGAGTTTAAAGTGTCAAAAGAAAACCATAAAAAAGAGGAAATAAATTTTACAGATTTAAAACAAATCTTGAAGGATATCAATTTTCACTTATATATAGGAGTGTAACGGCATGGCTAAGAGTAATACTCTTCTTACTCTAAAGAATGATTAATTTATGAAGAAGTCAATAAACACGTGTCTTGTTTGGTTTATCAAAAGAAAAAAACTGATTTATTTGGAAAGAAAATGTAAAGCCTATCCCAATCGATAAACAATAATAAATAATAATATTTAATCGATCATTATCTCACTACAAATAATACAATATATCTACAAAAATGTTATTATACATTTTCAATTAAATTAAAATCTACATTAAAATCTCACATTATGATCACTGGAAAATGAATTGACATTAGGACAAAGCCCGCCTAAAAATAACTATATAAAATTTAGATCCAATGAGAACATTTGATAAACATTTTAACTTCGTTGTAAATTTCAGTCCGATAAGGGTTATTATAACAACAGAGTAATTGGTAATAAGATTACTTCAATTACAGTAATCAGAACGTCACTTACTTAATTCGCGTCATCTGAAGCCCTTGTTAACATAGATTGAAATAAAGCGCGGTAAATTGGACGCTCACTATCTGGTGATATTTCATGAAGCTTTGTCCGCCATAGGAAGTGTTCATTGTATCATATGTGTGATTAATGAGACCCATGCTTACTCCACAACGTTACAGAGTTTATTATTGTAAAGATAAAAAAGAATATCTTTTTGATTACGTCATTTGATTACGTCACTCTCTACGTGAACTTGAATAATTATATTTTGGCGTTTCAAAGCAACATAATTTAACATGGAAATCACAAACGAATCCAACATGTTTTTGCTTTGACAACGGCGCTATGAGTAAATGACGCTTGTGCCAGCCCGGTGTCTGATTTACACGGGCAAAACCTACCTACAACCCAAAGCGTAAATGATAAGAACATTTATAACCATCTACATTTTGCTTCGTTTTAGGTTCCAGTCCTTTAGAGACCTCAACTTCGACAGAATTATGGGTAATTAAATGACGTTTACTTCCGAAATCAGAACGTCACGGTGTCATTTCAACTCTATGGAAATCCATTTTAACAGTAATTCTCATCACGCATGATAAACCGAAGCCCCCTTTTTTCGGGATTATGAAGGCTTACTAGCAGTACCTACAATTAGATAAGTGGCATATATCATACAGAAAATATAAAGATATTTACCTTTTCTTCGCTAACCAAAACTATTGGTAGAAAAATAAACGGGACCAAAAACACTATAAATATATTCCTCCATTCAAATAGACATCGAAGTGCAGGGACAGACTTCAATTTTCCCATTTACTAAATATGTCTCAAAAACCAGTGTATCTCAGTTAAAATGTTTACGTCATCAGTTTGTTAAACCTTTGTGACTTTTCCTAGTTTCATCTAAAAGTACGTCTGCTCAATCTTTAGTTCGTAAAACTTCAAAAACTACAGGGTAACATGTTTTAACATTGATGTAACCTTGATAATTGTTTACTGGTGGTTTCCTGGTATTTCCGTTAGTACTAAGAAGGACATTTTAACATCCGCAATCGAAATCACTATAGTATATAACATTAGCAGTATTGCATCCATGTCATGGGATGCACGCCTATCATTTCTGCTGGACTATTGTATCCATTTGTTTCAGACAACATCCAATTCTCATTTAAAATTTGTTATTTTGTTCCCGGAAATGAAATTCTTCCCCGAAACTTGACGCAAGTTACAGGTCAGACGTTGCCATCTGTTACGCTGAATAATAAATTGTTTAGTGACGTAATTAAGCGCGGTTTCTAATGACGTATATTTTTTTTTATTATTATTACCGTACATCGCAAATTCAAGCTGGTTATATAACTAAACAAACTGATATTGAGACCCTTAGGACCAGCTGAATATAATGACACTGGTATTTGGTACTGTGCTTTTAAGTACTATTTCAATGCTCCAACCACCCGACTTATTTTACGATCACTAGTTCATTAAAGTTTTTATTTATTTTTTTATTTTTAAAAAATAAAAAAATAAATAAAACCTTATTTTCCGGCCAGAGATAGAAAATTTCGGTAAAATAAGCATCAATTTGTTGCCCCCAGATAATTAATGACGCAAATATAACTTTAACTAAAGCTGGTTTAAAAATCAATGATCGTTAAAATGCGATTTTATATTGCTTAACCGATTTCACAACAATCTGCAGTAAAAGATATTTTAATCAAAGGCTTTCAGCAAAGTGTCTCACAAATTGCTCACTTTTGCAATGAAATAAAATATGTTATAACTTTAGATTGACATATCTTACGAACTGCATGTCAATGTTTATCAACGAAACACTTCAATATTAATCATTTGTTGTATTTTAAGATAAAAGTAAACGTATTATGCAATACCTGTAATATACTAAATCTAAACTTCTTGCACTTTTTTTGCACCTTGTAACCGATCTTATTTTGACTATGAACAAGTTCTTCCAAAATAATTTTACATCAGAAATATACGATTTATATTTGTTTAATACAACAGGAATTCGACCAACAAAACATATTAAACTTTGACTATAGTTATAGATCAATTCAAAGAGAATATAATAAACAATGACGCTGACACGTCGTCGTACGAAGAACGCACGTTACGGCTTCATGTATATGATAAACGAAACATTCAAAACTTGTTTTTCTATTATTAAGAAAAATGCATAGCAAAGGTTTATATAGGGTTATGTTTCATATGCAAAATTGCATAGACAACACTAATGCAAAAAGCGCACCACAATTGTGTTTGGTTTACTATAATAATCATTATTTTGCCATTTGTTTCAGAAATGTTGAGTATATACATTTATAAGGTTGAACAATCAGACACGGTCACCGAGCTTAATTTTCCGACGGTTCTTTTTTGGCTTTCCTCACTTTAAACTCTTTCGTTTATTTGTAGTTTCGGTTTTATTTAATGAAGTTAAGGTTATATTTTACGCACTTACTTTAGTCAAGCGATTAATATGGCATTGTATCACACACGTACGATATCATATAGTAAGAAAATCTGTGAATTGGTATATTTAAAAATAAATGGTTTCCATATCCTTTTACAAAATCACATTTTTCATCCTTTTTTCGTAAGTATTGATTACTCACTTGATTGATATGTTTACTTACATTTCTTATAATCTGGTATTAATATGTATTTTCATACTTTTTTAAAAGTATTATTACTTTTAGTAATAGTAGTGTTATTTTTTTTAAATTATGTTTTTGTATATGATTTCAGTTTTAAATTGCACATAACAATTTTTGCGGGAAAATGTTTCATCTTACCTTAGCAATGTTATTATATAAGTAACACGCTTTACTGTATAGATTGTTAACAGTATTTGCCTCGTGTTGTAGTGATGGTATTCATACTTCGGTCACTGAACATGTCGGTATGTCGGTATGTAATATATTATTTAGAAAGTATGTTAACATCCCAAACATCGCCACCGGTGTTATATAGATAGCACAGAACAGATCAAAACTACTAAAACGTGATTGAGACTGAGTAACCAAAATAGAATAAACACTAAATGCTAATGTCCCCTCGATACCTTTGCATACTCGCTTTTTTTTTTTTTTTGTACAATTTCAAAGTATAAATATTCAAATCCGTTTCTTCTACTTTTATTAAAATTTCTTTTGATTAATCATAAAACCCCTTATGGCCGCGCTATGGTTTTTCCCCTAGACAACCTGTCCCCCCCCCCCTTCCGTGAATTACCCGCTTCGACTTAAGTGAAAAATTTTGACGGGTACCTAAAACATTCTCAATTAAATCCTAATGACGACACAAAAATTGGCGATAATTGGTGTTTTATACGGTAACTAAAATCGAATAAATTTACCTTCGTATTGGTGACCAAAACCATAGGTAGACACACTAACGGGATACAAACTGTCAATATCAAAGTCCTCCATTCCAGAAGTTTGTCTTTAATTGAACAGACCTGTTCTTCATCAATCAATAGTTTCGTTTTTTCTGTAGATATTGTTCTCGAGATGCGGTTCATGATTTATCAGTGAAGTCTACGGACAAATCTATTGCAAACTAGTTGTATCTCTTCACAGTTTCAATTCATTTTTTCATATATTATGGTTCTTGATAAAGCACATGAAAACCATTTTTTTAAAATTATTGTCATAATCCATACGAAATAAATTATTGAGAAATAAATTAAATTTTGAATTATTTTACAAAGTATTTTTAGGATTTAAATTACATTGTAGTTGGTCTCAGCTGTTTTGTGTTGAATAATTATTTCTGAAAATCATTTTGTTTTTTTAACATGAAGCGATGGTAACAGGTGTGTAAATTAAATCAGACAATATTAAGATCCTATGGAAGCCATTATGTAAAATATTGAAAGCTTAGCGTTGGGGATTTGTAAATATGGAAATGAACGTAAATTTTTCAACAACTTTGATATGTTTTAATAAATGTATAACAGGTTTACAGAAAAGTAAAAGTCAAAATGCCACAAAAATTAACAATACTTAAACCTTTTTAATGGCCTTGATGAACCTAGGCTTGCAATATCTTTGTGTCATTTCATAGCGGCTTCTTTCTTTGGAGCAAGTTCTCATACTTGAAACAAGCTCTATCATACCGTATTAGCTGTGAAACAAATATAACATACGCAAGATAAGCGGGTATTCTGCTGCATAGAAAACAAGCTTTAACATGTTGAGTTTTGTATCGTGCGTAAAAACGTAACTGTTGCTTTTGAAGTATATTTTAAGAGTAATTGCCACGTGTGTTAATGGTCGCCAAATATGAACATGGAAGCAAATCTTTCACTGGTATATTATCTTATTAAAATCTAAATTGAACATTCAGTGCGATTTTATTTTCATATTCCAGAAATAACGAATTTTTGGTTACAATGTTTTTTGCAGAATCTCATTTCTGTCCATAGAGAGATATTAAAACACTTGATTATAACATGAAATTTTGTAAAGTAATTAAGTCTCTGAGCAAAAGTCAGAATGATAAATAATAGTTCTCCTCTTGACTAATTTAATCACACATCTAAATAATTGGTTGTTTAAAGTTACAACAATTTTTCTTATTGAATTCAATTATTTACTGTATAAGTATTTATATTAGCGTGTGTTATATTTGGCGCTACTGAGGGTCTCAAACATTTAGCGGGTATTAATATTGGTCATGCCTTTGTTTCCCCTTAGAAAGATCAGCTAAAATTAAAGTTGAAGTGTATTAATATTGGCGGAAATTAATTTTATGCTAAAAGTGCCAATATTAATAAACAGCCAAAATAAATACTTATACAGTATCTGAACATAGGTTTACGTATTACCTGAGTTTTGTTGAAGTATTTCTGCTTAGTACTAGAACCCACCAACGTGACATTAAGAGTACTAGCACACTTTCTCGCAAGGTCGCATCTTTACATCCTTGCAGCCGATCGAAGGTTAGATGCTTTGGGCTTATAGGGTAATTCACGAACCACTCACCCATGGCGGCCCTTTAACACATTTTAAAGACGACGTAAATGTGTAAAATGTGTTAAATAATAAATAGATGGTGTCAGGTAAATAACTTCACGAAGAGAGTTAATTTTAATTAGTTATCTTTTACAAGAAAAAAAAATTAATTATTTAAATTTTAACAAGCTTCTTTAAAACAATGTTATTTTTCAAGCTGAAAGGTAAATAACTAGTTTTCATTATAAGTGAGGTACAATTGTTGCAGCCTGAAGTTTTCAATTTTGTATCCAGTTCCTTATTAGAAAAATAGTGACTTTTTTTAGAAACAATTAAAATTAACCAATAACAATATAACAAGTTTTAGTTATAGCTATTTTAGTTATTGAACTGTAGACCTTATATCTTATAAGAATAATCCCATTGCTCAAAATTGATGTGCTTAAAAGAGGCGAAAAATCATATTCTAATCCAAAATAATGGTGATTAATAACTATATGGCATTTCCCATTTTTTTATAGTCGATATTTAATCTTGTAATATATAGAAGCAACCAGATTTTATATAGCCAATATCAAATATAAAGCATAACACAATCATTGCCTTCATCATAAAAAATTTATGTAGCCATTATTTAATTAATTTTATCAAACAAGCAATGGTTCCATTAAAGCATACAATATAATCAAAATGATTGAAGTGAAATTCGTTTAGGTTTTCTTGTTTCTAATATTGCACTCCTTTAAAATAAACTATACGAAATTTCCAAAATATTAATAATCTTTTAAATCACTTAAGAAAATATAAACATATGTACAGATCCTAAATATTTTGCACAAAACCTGCTGGTCAGATCGAACATGGCAACAAATATTAAAGATGCTTTCACCCATATCGTTCAGTTATTGTATAATGAAGAATACAAGAGTGCTAAGAGAAAAAAACTCGAACCTTCGGCAAGAAAACTAACAAACTCTCTAAATTTAGAATCTGCCCGAGTGGGGTTGAAAACATTAAGTGAGATGCGCTATGATCCGGTAGCGTGCGCTTAAACCACTCGGCAACCGAGATCTCGTAGTTTGAAAAGAGAACATCAAGAAAAGTAGGGCGTCTGTTAAAAAAACCTCTTTAATACGTTCTTAAAACACGTAACTCTCACGTGTTACATGTGTGACTTTTGCGCGATGTGGAATGATGCTAATATTACTTTTGGTGCCAAAACTTCGATCTATCGACATAGAAAATAGTGGAAAAGAGTTCGGATTGGTGTTCAATGTCATTAATCAATTTTGTAAAATTCAAGGTCATGATCAAAGACAAAAAATATCAATACTCAAGGGTAAAAAAGGCAATGCAAAACCTTAAAAATGTCATTAGTGGGTCAATTTAGCTAGTTATGAATCTAACATATATAATATGAACTTGCTGGTGTGTCCAAATTATTTGTTATACAGTGATGTAGACGGCAGAAGTACCATAGCTAATACAACTTGTATAAGTTACACAACACATGTTTTCTTAATCATTTATTCAACTTATTTGTCAATATTATTCTTTTTCCGGTCCACTTAACATACTTATATGTATATATGCTATTTGACACGTATATATTAAAAGGAACTTAGGCATTATATATATTATTTCTCATAGCATTAACCTTGCATGACCCCATTGGTTCGACCTTAATTGAACTCCTACTGGAAACTGGACTGTTTTCCGGGTTTATAACTTCTGGTCAGTCTCTTGTATATATTCTGTTAACTCGGCTAGTGTGAGATAGAGATATTACTACCAGTGGATCATGAAGATCGATTTTTTTCTTCGATATGAGAGGGTATAGATTTATCAGATGTGAATACAAAAGCAGATTCAGAAGAAAACTGAGATCAAATTATTTTATCGAAAAGTGCAATTTATAGAACTCTCCCATCCCTAATGTGTTTGTATATCGATTTTTTCTACATGCCATGTGCGTTTTGTTATATTCATTTCATTCCTTTTTATAGGTTAATTTTACTATTAATGTTGATTCAGTCTCTGATATATTACGTTCAGTTTTTAAACAAACCACCGAGGTAGATTTTTATGAAATTTTAAAAGATTGAAACATATCATATTGGTTCATTTTCAAGAAGTAAATATATATGTTACTAGTGAAATACAATCAGCTGATGACACATAAACATGTATTGCGAGAGAGGCGGTTTTGATTGATATTGTGATTTCACTGACGTGTGTGTGTGTTGTGTGTGTGTGTGTGTGAAAAGGTTTTGGATCCTTAGTCATCATTTAAAATAAAATTCACATGCAATGGTAGACAAATGATACTAATAGCCATACAAATCTTTGTTTTGATATTATCTTACCTTGTAATCGGGGTCACTCTCGTCAACTGCTGCTGCTATTGGTGATAACAAAAATGGTACAAGAAAAACAATAAAGAAATTCTTCCATTCTAGAGCACCTTTCAATATAAGACGAACATTAGCCATGATTTTAACACATGTGTTACAATACTTTTAAAGCTTCCGTTTTAGATTTCCGTATTTTAACCACTTTTTGTATGTGTGTGTTTATACGAGCATGACTGATGATACCGGTATACAAGCAGTAGAACAGTAGTTACTACACACCACAAAAGTAAGATATTTAATCGAGATGACAGAGAACTTAGTTAAAGGCAAAAAGGTCACGGGAACGTACACGCATGATCCCTCACATGTATTTTATCCTCATTCTCAAGGTTATACAAAATCCGTAATATTATGAAAACTTCTTCTTCTCTCACTAACACAATGTATTGTGATGGAGAATTATAAATAACGTTCTAATATACATTGAACTGAGATATGAACCGTCTTACGAAGGGACTTTTTCAAAAGGCATTAAGCGTGTTATTTTTAAGAGCTTTCGAGTAGGTGTAATACTACCCATTGCTGTGACAAATATATCATTCATTCAGCATTCCAAATCGATACTAACAGAAATAGGACATTTTGTGTTTACCGCATTAATTCTATAATCCAAACAATATATATAGATTTACTGGAAGTTTATTTAAAAGAACCAATAAAAAACGATGATTTAAATGGATAACATGCTGCATTGATCAGACTTTTTGAATATTCTACTTTCATATAACATCTGTTTCAGGTTAATAATATATTTATGTATATATGCTATATGATAAGTAATTACTATGACAGTAGATAAAGATCGATAAAAATCATTACATCTTTCCATCGTCTGCTGGGATTCACTTTATCGTCTGTTACATTTAAACTCATAATCTTTTAAAAAAAAAAAAGAGAGATTGGCTAATTTAAATCACTTTACCATTATTCAAAAACATAATATTTAAATAAGGAGATTAGCTAATATAAAATCAGTTTACTAAGCTAAAATAGAAACCAATTAAAACCTTGAAAAGTGACGCAAATATGATCAATTAGGAAAGAACAATAGTATCATGATCGGTTTACAATCTCGTCTGATAAATCAACAACATAATTGGTACATAAAATAATAATGCTCTAAAAGATTAAAATCAGTCTATAAGCCATAATTTGATATACAATAAAACATATTATAATGCCCCTCTATAACTTTGCCACTTTACTTATTGTCAGAAAGTATTGCCACTTTACTTATTGTCAGAAAATATTGCCACTTTACTTATTGACAGAAAGTATTGCCACTTACTTATTGTCAGAAAATATTGCCGCTTTACTTATTGACAGAGAGTATTGCCACTTTAATTATTGTCAGGATGTATTGCCACTTTACTTATTGACAGAAAGTATTGCCACTTTAATTATTGTCAGGAAGTATTGCCACTTCACTTATTGACAGAAAGTATTGCCACTTTACTTATTGTCAGAAAGTATTGCAACTTTACTTGTTATCAGAATGTATTGTCACTTTACATATTGTCAGGATGTATTGCCACTTTACTTATTGTCAGGATGTATTGCCACTTTACTTATTGTCAGGATGCATTGCCACTTTACTTATTGTCAGGATGTATTGCCACTTTACTTATTGACAGAAAGTATTGCCACTTTACTTATTGTCAGGATGTATTGCCACTTTACTTATTGTCAGAAAATGTTGCCACTTTACTCATTGACAGAAAGTATTGCCACTTTACTTATTGTCAGGAAGTATTGCCACTTTACTTATTGTCGGAAAGTATTGCCACTTCACTTATTGACAGAAAGTATTGCCACTTTACTTATTGTCAGAAAGCAGTGCCACTTTACTTGTTATCAGAATATATTGCCACCTTACTTATTGTTAGATAGTATAACCATTTTACATATTTTCAGAAAGTATTGCCACTTTACTTATTGACAGAAAGTATTGCCAGTTTATTGTAAGAAAGTATTCCCACCTTCCTTTTTTCCAGAAAGTATTGCCACTTTACTCATTGTCAGAAAGTATTGCAACTTTAACTATTGTCAGAAAATATTGCCACTTTACATATTGTCAGAAAATATTGCCACTTTTCTTATTTTCAGAAAGTATTGCCACTTTACTTATAGCCAGAAAGTATTAGCAGTTTATTTTCTTGTCAGAAAGTATAACCACTTTTCTTATTTTCAGAGTATTACCACTTTATTCATTGGCAGAAAGTATTGCCACTTTACTTGTTATCAGAATGTATTGCCACTTTACTTACTTTCAGAAAGTATAACCACTTTTCTTATTTTCAGAAAGTATTACCACTTTATTCATTGGCAGAAAGTATTGCCACTTTACTTGTTATCAGAATGTATTGCCACTTTACTTACTTTTAGAAAGTATTGCCACTTTACTCATTGTCTGAAAGTATTGCCAGTTGATTGTCAGAAGTTATTGACACTTTACTTATTGTCAGAAAGTATTGCCAGTTTTTTGTAAGAAAGTATTGCAATTTACTCATTGTCTGAAAGTATTGTCAGTTTATTGTAAGAAAGTATTGCCACTTTCCAGTTTATTGTCAGAAGTTATTGCCACTTTACTTACTTTCAGAAAGTATTGCCTGTTTATTGTCAGAAGTTATTGACACTTTACTTATTGTCAAAAAGTATGGAAGTGCCAATATGTAATATTTATGTTTTTCTTTACAATTTCAATTAAGGCAAAATTTTTTATAAACCCAAAATATGAGCGTATAAATGATGGCGATGAATCAAGGTATTGCTCTCTCTCTCTCTCTCTCTCTCTCTCTCTCTCTCTCTCTCTCTCTCTCTCTCTCTCTCTCTCTCTCTCTCTCTCTCTCTCTCTTAGACAAATATGGCTAATTTAGGTTAGGATTTGGAAATAAATGTATTTATTAGAAACCTACGAGGAATATATATTTATAAGAACTTAAAAATGCATTTTGCAAGCGCTGAATGTTTACCATTTATTTTGAAATATTTTGCACAAATCAAATTAAAAAAAGGAATTTTTGCAATCTATAGACATGAATATATATTTTGGCAAACATAGCTATGCACCATATACTTCAGCAACATAGCTTGAATGCTAGCTGGGCACTGTTAGTGCATTGTGACTCGAGTAGCAACGTGCTCATTTGTGTAGTACAAATGTTGAAAATTGGCAATTATATTACCTGTACAATAAATACAAATATATGAATGTGTTCATATTTTATCTTAATTTTTTTTGGTTGCCAAGGACATCTGATTTATCTTCTTAAATCAAAATATCATAACCAATAAAAAGGCAAATCTGAAAACAACAAACATATCGTGCATTTTCAGTGACCTTATGAAACAGATGTAAGAAAATGTGAGATAAAATTAAAGAAACCGACAAGCGAAACTGCTTACGCCCATTACACGCACGTATGTCTATATGATAACAAAGTGACCCGTGTTTTTATTTACCAGTGTCGTTAAATGCACAATCCAAATATGTGGGAATATCTTATTAACGAGTTTTGAAATACGATTCAACACTGAAACGTCGAATTATTTTGCATCACTTAAGTGTAACACGCTCTTTGTTTAATAAGATACACTTTAAAATAGCGCAAAATCCTTTTTGTAATATAATCTATCTTATAAAATGTACAACATTCATTTGCTTATATGATGTATCTCATAAATAGTGCAACATCACTTTTTGTAATATGATGCACCACATAAATAGTTCGATGTTCACTTTGTTTAATATGATGCACTAGGTAGATATTGCAACATTTCATTGTAATATGATACACCATATACTTAGTACGAAAATGCCTTTGTAATAACATGCACTTCATAGACAGTGCAAACCCTGCGTAATAAGATGCACCACATAAAACAACATATTCGTTATACAAAAAGATGTACTTCGTAATAAGTGTGGAGGTTGGGTTTTTTTGTTTTATTTATTTTTTATTTATTTTTATTTTATTTTATTTATTAATTTTTTTTTTTGTTGTTGATGTTGTTGTTGTTGTTTTTTTTTTTTTTTTTTTTTTTTTTTTTTTTTTTTTTTTTTTTTTTTTTTTTTTTTGTAACATAATTCACTTTAAAGATCATGCAATATTCCCTTTATAATAATGTTATGCACCACATAAATAGTACAACATGCTATTTATATAAAATGTTGGATTTAGTGCAGAGTTTCCTTTGTGTAATGTTATTCACTGCAATAATAGTGCAACATTCTCTTCATGTTACGTAATGCACTGCGTAGATGGTGCAACATTACTTTTTTATATAATGCATAACTTAATTCAAAGTGCAATATAACATTTGTGATAAACACTGTACCAAATTGACAGTGCAACATAATCTTGATTCTTGATTCAATATTATGCCCCGCGTAGATAGTGCAACACTTCTTTTGTGTTAAATAAAGCTTAAGATAAATAGTGCAACAGCCCCTTCATGTTATATAATGCACTGCGTGGATGGTACAACATTGCTTTTTTATATGATGCATAACTTTTTTATATGATGCATAAACTAATTGTTAGTGCAATATTCTATTTGTGATATATAATGTACCATACTGACAGTGCAACATAATTCGGATTCAATATTATGCCCGAGTAGATAGTGCAACTCTTATTGGTGTAAAATAAAGCTTAAGATAAATATTGCAACATTCCCTCATTGAAATATGTTGCACCGCAAAGGTTATTTAACATTCCCTTTTTGCAATAGAAACAAATAGTACATAATAAATGTTGTAAAATATGATTCACTTTACAAGAAATGCAACATACCATTGTAATATGATGCACTACTAAGATCAACGTTTCCTTAATGTTATATGATGCACCGCGTAGATTGTGCAACATTTCATTATGCTATGATGCATCAGATACATGGTACAAAATTCCCTTTGCAATATGATGTACCACATAGATAAGACAACGTTCCTTTTATATAAGGCACCAAAATATTGACTAAGTGCACAATTCATATTGTTTCATATCTTACTTCTACTAAATAGTGCTATACACAGTATTTACTTTTATTACATGTTTATTGAACTGATAGTGAAATATTGTTCCCCAGTTGACACGACATTTGCACGAGTTTGCGAGTAACATAATTACTGCAACAAGCTCTTTGTGTAATATGGTGGCTCAAGTGGAAAGTTTTACATTCACTTACTGTAATATAATGCAGCACATAAATAATTGCAACATTTCCTTTGTATACTTTAATGGAGAACATGAATAGTGCAACATTCGCATTGTGTACTTTGATGTACAACATAAATAGTGCAACATGTCCTTTGTGTACTTTGATTCACGGCAAAAATAGCGCAGTATGATTTTCGTGTAATATGATTACATGCAGAAAATGTTATCTTGACTTATTGTAATAAGATCCAAAAGAGAGAGTGCAACAATCCCTTATGATCTATGATGCACTTTGTATAAAGTGTAACATTTGTGTTATATATAATTCAGCGCATAGACAACATTGCAACATTTCATTTGTTGCATGATGTACCACATTGATAGTTTAATGAAATCCTATTTGTTCATATAGTGTGTCACATACATAGTGCATAGTATTCTCTTGTTTTCTTACCTTAGTTAAAACAGTCAAATATGCAATCTCTTTTTTTAGCCGTAGTCTGATGTTTTTTATTTTATTTTTTAACGAACTTTAAAATTAACCAATGTGATACTAAATGTATATTTAGAAATGCGTTAGTCTTATTGTGACATACATTTATAGATCACGAAACATCAGTTTAATTAGATGACAGTAAACTATACAATATTGGAAAAACATTGAAACTGAATTCTTTTATAGAACATTTATTGAATGATAGTATACACGTACTAAAAAAGTTTTGCCATCCTATGTTTATCACGAAAAAATTTAATTGATTTACATAAAGCACGTGAATTGTAACGAGGAATCGTGTCTTGAATGGTTGTAAGATTGAACATGGTTGTAGGATTGAACATTACATTAATCAATGCCAATTCTCCCAGAACACATGACTTGGCTTTTTTTCTGGCATGATAGTAATTAGTGTATTATTTTGTAAAGTTTGTTATGTTGTTATGTTGTGATTTTCTTATAGGTATATATTACATCAACAATCAACTGCATCACGTTTTCAATCAAGTTTGTCTCATCCGTTCAAAATCTGGAATTCCCTAATCAGCTTTCCCAATATGTTTTTGTATTTTATGTCTTTCCTATTTCGCTGATTTATCATTTACTTAAATGGTGTCGTGTTCTTGGTTTCATTGGCTGTTACCAACACTTTTTTCTTTTCTTTTTTTTTTTACTTTCTTTATTTTATTTTTTTTTATTATTTTTTTTTTTTTAATTTTCTTTAGTTTAACTATTTTCTTTCTTCTATTATGAGTTTTGTTGTAATTCGAACCTTTTGATATTATCCATTATGGCTTACATGCAATATCCGTTACTTAATCCGAAATCTATTATTTTAATTTACTTTATTCCTTATCAGCGTGTTTTATGCCCTGAATCATGTCCGGTCTAATACCGAACGGAAATGCAATATTACATTTTGGTGTAGATTACGAATTAACCTTTTTCATAATTAACAAGTAATAAATTTTTCATTGTGCAAGAAAAATTATTTAAGAAATGCAATATTTTAAAATATTAATTTAACAAACAATAAATTGCTCATTGTGCAAGAAAAGTTATAATAGAAATGCAATATTTTAAAATGTTAGTTCTCATTTGTCGTTTCACTTGCATGCTCAAATAATCCAATTATAATGCTTTTTTCTTATGTTGAACATTTGGACTCGTAGATCTCAATCATTCATGGAATCCGTTTGATGCGTGTTATTTCTGGTTTGCAACATGTAATAGGTTGTTGCATGTGTTTGCACCGTCCTATACACATATACTAAGAGTATATAATTTTAGAAAAACTTACATAAGCTAAACTAATAGGTTTAACTATATTGTAGGATATCTTTTTTTTCTCATTGTTGATGGCAATATGAATTATATTCATACACAACATATGCTAATTCAGTATTCACTTATAAATAAAACAATTGTTGACGAAAAAATTTTTTAAACCGAACCTATAACGTCAAAACATTTTCTTAACAACAAGTTATTTCTAATTTATACATAGGCTTTACTATTTTTGTAGTATCTTC
The DNA here is from genome assembly GCA_029721355.1 of Tegillarca granosa. NCBI lineage: Eukaryota > Metazoa > Mollusca > Bivalvia > Arcoida > Arcidae > Tegillarca > Tegillarca granosa. Next base: position 14,287,233 of record CM056607.1, read on the forward strand.
GCATGAATAATTTATTTATTTTTATTATAATAACCACACAACTTTTATGACATTTAATTTCTTTCACGTCAATGTAAATTATGTTGTGAAGAATAACTTTGAGTTATTTTAATTTTCTATCAAGATTCAATCAGAACTGAATAAACAGCATTTTGTACAAGAATATTATAAATAAACAATGCACTGATGTGTCTATCTTTCTTCCAGTTCGTTATACAGAGGTGTTCAAAAAAGCTTTAACATGGATAATAATAATAATAATAGTAATAATAATAATAATAATAATAATAATAATAACGATAATAATAACAATAACGATAATGATAATAATAACGATAATGATAATAAATAGAAGTAGATGTAAAAAAAGAAGAGGAGTGATAACAACAACAACAATAATAATAGTGATAATAATAGCAATAATACTACTACTACTAATAATAATAATAATAATAAGAAGAAGAAGAAGAAGAAGAAGAAGAAGAAGAAGACGAAGAAGAAGACGAAGAAAAAGAAAAAGAAAGACATTAAAAACAACAAAAATTATTATTAATAATATTATAATAATAATAAAAAATAATAATAATATCAACAACAACAATAATAATAATAACAATTATAATGATGATAATAATATAATAATAATAATTATAATAGGAAGAAGAAGAAGAAAAGAAGAAGAAGTAGAAGAAGAAGAAGAAGAAGAGAGAAAGTAAAAACAACAAGAATTTATAATAATAATAATAATATAATTGAACATAGATTTTTTCTTTTACAATACTTTTACATTACTTTTACAATACTTTTACATTACTTGCAAAGCTTTTTTACGTTTTGCAATAGAATGCACTTAAGTATATTAAATACATAATTATTACCGACTTCATGTAGATAAACATCTCCAATCAAACCGAAGATGGTGAGCATTTTGATTAACATTATAAGCTATAGTTCTGTTTCAACTAACGGTTTTTCGAACTTCTTTAATTCAAAATAAGAATAAAGCGTTCCGACAAAGTGTATAATTTACAATGACATAAAATAAAAATAGATATTTGAAGCTAAAATAAACAAGTACTTGTCAACAAGACAACAAAGAAAACAGAAACTTAATCGACTGAAATAGAAACATACAACAATATACTGACACTTTTTAAAACATTTTGACGTATACTGGATAAAAATGATGCGTGTAACTTTAAGTATTTATAGACTTTTACCCAACCAAGTTATTTATCAACCATGGGCCAGTTGTTCGAAGCGTGTATTGCTTAATTAATTGATCAGCCAAAAATTTGCATTATGCAAAATTTCAATTAGAGTGAAATTAATGTTGAAAATGTCAAAAATATATACGATTTCTTTAAATCATAGCACATTTTTACAAAACCATCGACTTGATAATTACATATTGATTTGTGTTGCTGTTTTTAATCTGTGTTTATTATTGATTAAACAAATCAGGCTGGCCCTAGTCGTTCTAAACTCGTACATACACATTAAAAAACTATTTTTACAAACGATAAGAAAAAATTAAATCTGTCATGAATGTTTTATCGTTGTTTTGTTTAAAAACTACTAATCTTTATCAAAGAATATTAAAATTACACTGACCAAAAGATACCAACGAGTTTGACGCCTTTCAGAAAATAATTCGAAAGAAGTGTCCGTCTATTTTCCATTTTCTTTTTAGGGTGTCTTTTTTTAAAATTCCTTCTTTTATATTTTTTGTTATTGTGCATTTGCCATGTTGGTCCGACCAATGTCACGTACATGATTATTTTTCACACGTACACATATATACTCGTATTATAAGTTTAATTTAAACTACTTAATAATTCTAAATTTGATTTTGAGTTCAGCTGATTTGATATTCAAGGTTTTTGGGATGTTCCCTATTCGTAAAAAAAAAAAAAATCGTGTTTTCACACAAAATTTGTTACGGGTATTACATGTCAAACCTATTTATGAGCAATCAAGCTGAGATACATTGAAAAGCGACATATAATGTTTATCTATTCGAGAATAAAAGGAAATAAAATAAATCTCTGCGCGCGTTTCTAAATAAAATCATTTATATCTCGTTTTTGGTACACTAGAGTTGAACTTGATTAATAAAACCGTCTGGAAAATTTGTCCCACGAGGAGGGTATGTCTAATAGAATACTAATGAATAAATTATATGTTTAAATAGCTATTAAAAGACATATCAGATTTTTTTATTTACATTTAACCTCACTGCAATATAAGGACTGATTTATCAACGTTGTTTAAAAAAAGAAATTGGAGCGTGACTAGATTTTGTAAGAATCGCACGTACACGGATTGGACCCTGAAGTAAATGTAGAATACATGTCTGTGCATACATATATAGTTAAACAGAAAATCTTTAGAGGAAATATCAACATTTAGGTTCCCAGTGTGCAAATAAATAAATAAATAAATAAATAAATAAATAAATAAATTTAAATAAAGATTCTTTCAAATTTGCAAAGTAAAACATACAAGACTTGAAGTAACAAGTTGCCTCTATAGAAAATAAAAATAATGTTAGCGATAATCTATCTATAGGTTAATTTATTTTTTTTTTAAATCATTATTTTTATTTTTGGTAAAAATTTTTATGGGCTATGGCCTATACTATACTAGTTAACAACCAAATAGTGCAAAACGGTATCTCGTTTACTTATTAAAAAACTCGAACAATTTTATCCTTTCACTGTAATGAATTTCATAATGAAAACTTTGTTTCTTTGCAATTGTAAATTCTCACTAAAATTTCGTTTAGCTCACGGAACTGTTAACAACCTGTATTTATAAAAAATATTAAGAGGCAAGATTATTATTTTTATATTTTTATTCATTGGAGATGTCCATTAATAAAATATAATGGGTGGGTATACAAATAACAATATAATATTCAGTACTCTTCAAGTTATCTCCCTTGCATTATTTGATTGATGAAGCTGATCTAGGAAGTACAACTCTTCTTTCTTTGACATGCCGCAACTTATAAGAAATCTTAGTCATAAGTCTTTTTCTAAACTGCCTTAATTTTCATTAAACCTAAGGTATATTCCCTCATGCAAAGCATTCCTTAGCTGAATTTCCGGGATTCATTTTATTTTTGAACTTTGGATTCATTAATTTTCAATTTTTTTAAATTATTTCTTTTTCTAACTCTAGTGTCACTGATGGGGAATGAATTACCAAAATGTGCATATATGACACATCAAAATTCAACAGGTATTTTTGTTAAATATTCACTGAATTAATCACAGTTGTGAAGTCAGCACTTATTTTTCTTTGAAGATGTATGTCCAAGTAAAGATGTATCGTTGAAATTGTTTAAGACATTACCGATGCTTTAGCACGTAAAAATCAAATTGCATTGATACATATATAGAAATTTTGTTTGGATAGTAAGTGTTATAACTGATCATAACCGGGGTTTGTATTATACATAATTCGATGTGTATTCGCACAATAAGGTTATAAAACTTGGTAAAATAAGGTAGGAAAGGTAAAGTAATAAGCAAAGTTACAATCGCTGGTTTGTTTGGAGATGCACGTCTACTCGGTAACTACGACATCACATAAGTGCAATCATTTGCAATAAAATAGACACCACATGCACTTACAAGTTCAAAAACATTTTAACTGTATATAATAATGCCTTTAAGCTTTTCTGAAGACCATTGTAATGAACTGCGGGAAAAACAACGCTAACTTTTTAGAAGCAATATGATTACAAAAGTGGTTTAAGACAAAATGAAATGGACAACCTGACAAGAAGTAGCAGTCTATTATTTGTTGTATAGAACCAAGTGAAATGTACAACCTGACAAGAAGTAGTACGATAACATTGGTTGTAAAGGACCAGGTGACATGTTCAACCAGACAAGAAGTAGCACGCTATCATTTGTTGTAGAGTACCAAGTGAAATGTACAACCTGACAAGAAGTAGTACGATAACATTGGTTGTAGAGTACCAAGTGAAATGTACAACCTGACAAGAAGTAGTACGATAACATTGGTTGTAAAGGACCAGGTGACATGTACAACCAGACAAGAAGTAAGCACGCTATCATTTGTTGTAGAGTACCAGAGAAATGTACAACCTGACAAGAAGTAGTACGATAACATTGGTTGTAAAGGACCAGGTGACATGTTCAACCAGACAAGAAGTAGCACGCTATCATTTGTTTTAGAGTACCAAGTGAAATGTACAACCTGACAAGAAGTAGCACATTAAACTTTTTGTTAGAAATTTACAACCTGAGAAGAAGTAGGTGAAATAAACACCTGACCAGAAGTACCACGCGATCATTCTTTGTATAGGACCAAATGAAATATACAATCTAAAAAAATGAAGCACGCTATCAACTTAAATTGTTTATTCCATAGTGATCACCTGTCTGAAGTGGTCATTTTGGCCTCGTCCAGCGACTGACCACTATTGACAGATTTGACTGTAATAAAATGAAGGTCAGTTGACTTGTAATGTCAAGTCCAACTAATTATTATTTTGAAAAGAGAGAGAGTGAGATAGAGAGAGAGAGAGAGAGAGAGAGAGAGAGAGAGAGGGGGGATTTGGATTGATTAATTTTCAATTTTTTTAATTATTTCTTTTTCTAACTCTAGTGTCATTGATGAGGAATGAATTACCAAAATGTGCATATATGACACATCAAAATTCAACAGGTATTTTTGTTAGATATTCACTGAATTAATCACAGTTGTGAAGTCAGCACTTATTTTTCTTTGAAGATGTATGTCCAAGTAAAGATGTATCGTTGAAATTATTTAAGACATTACCGATGCTTTAGCACGTAAAAATCAAATTGCATTGATACATATATAGAAATTTTGTTTGGATAGTAAGTGTTATAACTGATCATAACCGGGGTTTGTATTATACATAATTCGATGTGTATTCGCACAATAAGGTTATAAAACTTGGTAAAATAAGGTAGGAAAGGTAAAGTAATAAGCAAAGTTACAATCGCTGGTTTGTTTGGAGATGCACATCTACTCGGTAACTACGACATCACATAAGTGCAATCCATTGCAATAAAATAGACACCACATGCACTTACAAGTTCAAAAACATTTTAACTGTATATAAAAATGCCTTTAAGCTTTTCCGAAGACCATTGTAATGAACTGCGGGAAAAACAACGCTAACTTTTTAGAAGCAATATGATTACAAAAGTGGTTTAAGACAAAATGAAATGGACAACCTGACAAGAAGTAGCAGTCTATTATTTGTTGTATAGAACCAAGTGAAATGTACAACCTGACAAGAAGTAGTACGATAACATTGGTTGTAAAGGACCAGGTGACATGTTCAACCAGACAAGAGGTAGCACGCTATCATTTGTTGTAGAGTACCAAGTGAAATGTACAACCTGACAAGAAGTAGTACGATAACATTGGTTGTAGAGTACCAAGTGAAATGTACAACCTGACAAGAAGTAGTACGATAACATTGGTTGTAAAGGACCAGGTGACATGTACAACCAGACAAGAAGTAAGCACGCTATCATTTGTTGTAGAGTACCAGAGAAATGTACAACCTGACAAGAAGTAGTACGATAACATTGGTTGTAAAGGACCAGGTGACATGTTCAACCAGACAAGAAGTAGCACGCTATCATTTGTTGTAGAGTACCAAGTGAAATGTACAACCTGACAAGAAGTAGCACATTTAACTTTTTGTTAGAAATTTACAACCTGAGAAGAAGTAGGTGAAATAAACACCTGACCAGAAGTACCACGCGATCATTCTTTGTATAGGACCAAATGAAATATACAATCTAAAAAAATGAAGCACGCTATCAACTTAAATTGTTTATTCCATAGTGATCACCTGTCTGAAGTGGTCATTTTGGCCTCGTCCAGCGACTGACCACTATTGACAGATTTGACTGTAATAAAATGAAGGTCAGTTGACTTGTAATGTCAAGTCCAACTAATTATTATTTTGAAAAGAGAGAGAGAAAGAGAGAGAGAGAGAGAGAGAGAGAGAGAGAGAGGGGGGATTTGGATTGATTAATTTTCAATTTTTTTAATTATTTCTTTTTCTAACTCTAGTGTCATTGATGAGGAATGAATTACCAAAATGTGCATATATGACACATCAAAATTCAACAGGTATTTTTGTTAGATATTCACTGAATTAATCACAGTTGTGAAGTCAGCACTTATTTTTCTTTGAAGATGTATGTCCAAGTAAAGATGTATCGTTGAAATTATTTAAGACATTACCGATGCTTTAGCACGTAAAAATCAAATTGCATTGATACATATATAGAAATTTTGTTTGGATAGTAAGTGTTATAACTGATCATAACCGGGGTTTGTATTATACATAATTCGATGTGTATTCGCACAATAAGGTTATAAAACTTGGTAAAATAAGGTAGGAAAGGTAAAGTAATAAGCAAAGTTACAATCGCTGGTTTGTTTGGAGATGCACATCTACTCGGTAACTACGACATCACATAAGTGCAATCCATTGCAATAAAATAGACACCACATGCACTTACAAGTTCAAAAACATTTTAACTGTATATAAAAATGCCTTTAAGCTTTTCTGAAGACCATTGTAATGAACTGCGGGAAAAACAACGCTAACTTTTTAGAAGCAATATGATTACAAAAGTGGTTTAAGACAAAATGAAATGGACAACCTGACAAGAAGTAGCAGTCTATTATTTGTTGTATAGAACCAAGTGAAATGTACAACCTGACAAGAAGTAGTACGATAACATTGGTTGTAAAGGACCAGGTGACATGTTCAACTAGACAAGAAGTAGCACGCTATCATTTGTTGTAGAGTACCAAGTGAAATGTACAACCTGACAAGAAGTAGTACGATAACATTGGTTGTAGAGTACCAAGTGAAATGTACAACCTGACAAGAAGTAGTACGATAACATTGGTTGTAAAGGACCAGGTGACATGTACAACCAGACAAGAAGTAAGCACGCTATCATTTGTTGTAGAGTACCAGAGAAATGTACAACCTGACAAGAAGTAGTACGATAACATTGGTTGTAAAGGACCAGGTGACATGTTCAACCAGACAAGAAGTAGCACGCTATCATTTGTTTTAGAGTACCAAGTGAAATGTACAACCTGACAAGAAGTAGCACATTAAACTTTTTGTTAGAAATTTACAACCTGAGAAGAAGTAGGTGAAATAAACACCTGACCAGAAGTACCACGCGATCATTCTTTGTATAGGACCAAATGAAATATACAATCTAAAAAAATGAAGCACGCTATCAACTTAAATTGTTTATTCCATAGTGATCACCTGTCTGAAGTGGTCATTTTGGCCTCGTCCAGCGACTGACCACTATTGACAGATTTGACTGTAATAAAATGAAGGTCAGTTGACTTGTAATGTCAAGTCCAACTAATTATTATTTTGAAAAGAGAGAGAGAGAGAGAGAGAGAGAGAGAGAGAGAGAGAGAGAGAGAGAGAGAGAGAGAGGGGATTTGGATTGATTAATTTTCAATTTTTTTAATTATTTCTTTTTCTAACTCTAGTGTCATTGATGAGGAATGAATTACCAAAATGTGCATATATGACACATCAAAATTCAACAGGTATTTTTGTTAGATATTCACTGAATTAATCACAGTTGTGAAGTCAGCACTTATTTTTCTTTGAAGATGTATGTCCAAGTAAAGATGTATCGTTGAAATTATTTAAGACATTACCGATGCTTTAGCACGTAAAAATCAAATTGCATTGATACATATATAGAAATTTTGTTTGGATAGTAAGTGTTATAACTGATCATAACCGGGGTTTGTATTATACATAATTCGATGTGTATTCGCACAATAAGGTTATAAAACTTGGTAAAATAAGGTAGGAAAGGTAAAGTAATAAGCAAAGTTACAATCGCTGGTTTGTTTGGAGATGCACATCTACTCGGTAACTACGACATCACATAAGTGCAATCCATTGCAATAAAATAGACACCACATGCACTTACAAGTTCAAAAACATTTTAACTGTATATAAAAATGCCTTTAAGCTTTTCCGAAGACCATTGTAATGAACTGCGGGAAAAACAACGCTAACTTTTTAGAAGCAATATGATTACAAAAGTGGTTTAAGACAAAATGAAATGGACAACCTGACAAGAAGTAGCAGTCTATTATTTGTTGTATAGAACCAAGTGAAATGTACAACCTGACAAGAAGTAGTACGATAACATTGGTTGTAAAGGACCAGGTGACATGTTCAACCAGACAAGAGGTAGCACGCTATCATTTGTTGTAGAGTACCAAGTGAAATGTACAACCTGACAAGAAGTAGTACGATAACATTGGTTGTAGAGTACCAAGTGAAATGTACAACCTGACAAGAAGTAGTACGATAACATTGGTTGTAAAGGACCAGGTGACATGTACAACCAGACAAGAAGTAAGCACGCTATCATTTGTTGTAGAGTACCAGAGAAATGTACAACCTGACAAGAAGTAGTACGATAACATTGGTTGTAAAGGACCAGGTGACATGTTCAACCAGACAAGAAGTAGCACGCTATCATTTGTTGTAGAGTACCAAGTGAAATGTACAACCTGACAAGAAGTAGCACATTTAACTTTTTGTTAGAAATTTACAACCTGAGAAGAAGTAGGTGAAATAAACACCTGACCAGAAGTACCACGCGATCATTCTTTGTATAGGACCAAATGAAATATACAATCTAAAAAAATGAAGCACGCTATCAACTTAAATTGTTTATTCCATAGTGATCACCTGTCTGAAGTGGTCATTTTGGCCTCGTCCAGCGACTGGCCACTATTGACAGATTTGACTGTAATAAAATGAAGGTCAGTTGACTTGTAATGTCAAGTCCAACTAATTATTATTTTGAAAAGAGAGAGAGAAGAGAGAGAGAGAGAGAGAGAGAGAGAGAGAGAGAGAGAGAGGGGGGATTTGGATTGATTAATTTTCAATTTTTTTAATTATTTCTTTTTCTAACTCTAGTGTCATTGATGAGGAATGAATTACCAAAATGTGCATATATGACACATCAAAATTCAACAGGTATTTTTGTTAGATATTCACTGAATTAATCACAGTTGTGAAGTCAGCACTTATTTTTCTTTGAAGATGTATGTCCAAGTAAAGATGTATCGTTGAAATTATTTAAGACATTACCGATGCTTTAGCACGTAAAAATCAAATTGCATTGATACATATATAGAAATTTTGTTTGGATAGTAAGTGTTATAACTGATCATAACCGGGGTTTGTATTATACATAATTCGATGTGTATTCGCACAATAAGGTTATAAAACTTGGTAAAATAAGGTAGGAAAGGTAAAGTAATAAGCAAAGTTACAATCGCTGGTTTGTTTGGAGATGCACATCTACTCGGTAACTACGACATCACATAAGTGCAATCCATTGCAATAAAATAGACACCACATGCACTTACAAGTTCAAAAACATTTTAACTGTATATAAAAATGCCTTTAAGCTTTTCTGAAGACCATTGTAATGAACTGCGGGAAAAACAACGCTAACTTTTTAGAAGCAATATGATTACAAAAGTGGTTTAAGACAAAATGAAATGGACAACCTGACAAGAAGTAGCAGTCTATTATTTGTTGTATAGAACCAAGTGAAATGTACAACCTGACAAGAAGTAGTACGATAACATTGGTTGTAAAGGACCAGGTGACATGTTCAACTAGACAAGAAGTAGCACGCTATCATTTGTTGTAGAGTACCAAGTGAAATGTACAACCTGACAAGAAGTAGTACGATAACATTGGTTGTAGAGTACCAAGTGAAATGTACAACCTGACAAGAAGTAGTACGATAACATTGGTTGTAAAGGACCAGGTGACATGTACAACCAGACAAGAAGTAAGCACGCTATCATTTGTTGTAGAGTACCAGAGAAATGTACAACCTGACAAGAAGTAGTACGATAACATTGGTTGTAAAGGACCAGGTGACATGTTCAACCAGACAAGAAGTAGCACGCTATCATTTGTTGTAGAGTACCAAGTGAAATGTACAACCTGACAAGAAGTAGCACATTTAACTTTTTGTTAGAAATTTACAACCTGAGAAGAAGTAGGTGAAATAAACACCTGACCAGAAGTACCACGCGATCATTCTTTGTATAGGACCAAATGAAATATACAATCTAAAAAAATGAAGCAAGCTATCAACTTAAATTGTTTATTCCATAGTGATCACCTGTCTGAAGTGGTCATTTTGGCCTCGTCCAGCGACTGACCACTATTGACAGATTTGACTGTAATAAAATGACGGTCAGTTGACTTGTAATGTCAAGTCCAACTAATTATTATTTTGAAAAGAGAGAGAGAGAGAGAGAGAGAGAGAGAGAGAGAGAGAGAGAGAGAGAGAGAGAGAGAGGGGGGGATTTGTTGTGCAAAACAAATGCTTCTGAGAATGTTAGAGGCACATGTATCTACACTTATTATGCAATTTATTTTCTGTCCCTTTTTTATTTATTTTTTTTAATTTTTTTTTTTTTAATTTTTTGTTTTTTAATATTTATTTTTTGTTTCATTCGAGATGTTCATTAATGAAAATTTCAATGTTCACATTTAAAAACAATTTGATAATAGGGAACAACTAGAAGCAACAAGAAACCTGTGTGATAATCACAATTGTAAAAGAAAAATGTAATTCTTTTTTTAAAAACAAACATTCGAAGAAAACAAATGACCCGGATATAAAGATGTTCTAAAAAAACTTTCATTCAAAAGATCCTTATTTTATTCCTTTTGTTGCCAGCGTATCATACTTGTTTTTTTAGCGTTTCTGTCTTTTATACAATCAATGTAACGTCATAAGTGCTACTAAACACGTAATATTATTTTTTAATTTATATATTCTTTAAAATATTTTAAATAATTTTTATAGTACTGCTTAATCGGCAAAGCTAGGGTTTGTTTAGTTAATTGTTATGAAATGAACATACACGTAGTGAATGTAGGATATTGCCCGACTAGATGAACATCTCAAATAAAACCGGAAGTGTAAGCCTTGTATTGTTTACGTTGTTAGACGTAGGTCAGACCAATCAAAATAGAATTTAATATATGTTGTGCTGTATAATTGTCGTGAAACGACTGAATTTCAGTTGATCCGAGTGTTGATTTAGCGTAATGACTGAAGTCTGATTTAGACAGGATACAATCCTTCCAAAATATTTATATGATTGTTTTTGTTATTTCGTAATGCATATGTTTTTGTGTATAAAAATCATGTCTATAATATATTACTTTTTGAAAAATCCAATATATTGTTATACACATATTAAATATTAAAACATTCGAGTTCAGTAGACAGTGTTAACGTAATCCCAGAAAATCAATACGTATAGTGATGAAGGTGACTTTGAAAGTCAAGGTGATAAATGTAGATACTTTATTCTACAATATTGAAGCCATGATGCCATCCATTTACTGTACGGGTTTTCGTTATATTTGTCCTAATATTGATAACCTTTCCTTCTAAATAAACAAATTTTCTATTAATTCAACAATCTTATTGAAAAATAACTTTATTTTCATTAAGACTTGTAGAATGCCACTACAATTCAATTCTCTTCTTGCTTACACGGAACCCATAATAAAATATAACCAAATAAAGAAAATAGAGAATCAATTCTTTAAAGGGTGAACTTTGATGTCAGATTATAATTTAGTTATTTTTATAAATGCGTAGAAAAAAGAAACTTAAGATAATTTCAAAATCAATATTCAATGCTATAATAATGCGGTAATTTGTTTCAATTAAATACAAAAACCAGTAGAATATCTCTAAGTAATATCAATATAAAAATTTCCCTGAAATAAATATAGGTTTCTTTACCTTTATGCGTCTGTATATTTCTCATCTTCAGTTCCGTTGGTCATATTCGAAACACCCCACAAACACAAATCAATATTTATATTTTCTACCAAAATATCCATCTTTCAACCTATTCACGTTTTTTTCAAATATGAATTAAAATATATCCAACCACCAAAATTTCTGGAAAGCCACGGAATGGATTGATAAGCAACATAAACACATTATACCTTTTTGTCATTGCCTGATGTTACGCAACGTTTCAATGTCAAATAGAACATTATTGATTTTATGGCGATTGCATGGAATTCGCCTGATCTTCGAGAAATTTACAAAATGTCATTCCAGCAGACGACAATTTACTCGTGGTGTAAGGAAATTTACATAAATTTATCAAAAGTTGTGCTTTTTCATTGAGAAATACATGTAATTTCAGATTATTTCAGTCTAGACTTGTTTGTAAATTAATGGAAACGGGCATACATGCTTAGGAAAGTCCCGGGATAGACTGGTGTTCCATCCAAAGGGAATCTTGTACAGTGTTTTCTCCGTCTTCTTACAGGACAGATAGTAGAATAGGTATCTGCCTGTTGAGGCAATTTTTTTTAGGAAAGGCTGTGAACCGAAGTGATCAGAACAATGTAGCATGTCGATTTTTGATATGTAATAATCGCCTCCCAAATCGAAGTGTCTGTGGACTGACATGTAATTATGTTATACATACGTTTATCACTTTAGTCTGAAATTTTCAGCATCATAGAACAGTGGAATAGGATCAACCGTGTATATGTCATTTTAAAATGGTTTTTTTATCGACAAGTATATAAATCAGCGATCGTTTTTTTTTTTTTTTTTTTTTTTTTTTTTTTTTTTGAAATGAAATGAAATGTAGGAATGTGGTTAGAAAGCATGTACCTGATAAAATTCAATGAAAGCATGATCATTATTATAAAAGGATTATAAATCTCGCGACTTTTGGCAGGAATTGGACATGTGAATAAAACGTTCTGTAGAAGCAGGGTTCGAGTATTTAAATTTTATACAGCTCAACCCATCTATCCAATTAACAACAACAACAACAACAAAAACCTGTTCTTCTGTATTGTATCAAAGGGTGGATCACTAGTAGAACAGGTCGCATATAATGTATATAATGTTAGTTATTTTGTTAAATATCATGTTTATTTTAGGATAATCATACCCTAAGCCAATACCACAATAAGTTTTTTAATATTCCATAACTTATTTTACTTGTCGAATAAAGAACAAAATAAAAATAAAACGTTCTGCAACATGAGCTTTTCAGAAAGTGCTAAAGACACTATTTTACATTAAAATACGCGGCTTTTTAATTGATATACAACTGTCATTTTCAAAACAATCATTGTTCATTTATGATGAACCAATTACATACCATTCCACGTATGTTTTTCTTGTGCTTTCTATCGTGTTGGTATATTTTTATTTTTGTTTTTTAAAATATCATGTCCTTATCAATATTACTTTTTAAAACATATTTATAGTGATTAACTGATCACAAGAAAGACGCATAAAGTTTTGAGTTTTTCGAAATCATCAACCAACAAACTGGACAATGTCACAAAATGCATTAAATATATTTTTCACTTTAAATTGATCTGGAAATGTTTCTATGGTAACTGTTTATAAATTAAGATTGATCCAATCTCTAAATTTTGATACCCTTGTAAATACACTCGGGTAAGAGCTACACGTTCCAACTCCCCACGTGGTAACTCCTGCTAAAACATATATTCCGTCGTCTTTACAAACTAGTGGTCCACCACTGTCCCCCTGAAATAAGAAAAATGTCTGTCTTTGTAAATCAAATGGTTAAATAAGAAATTTTAGTAATATCACAAGGCACAAAAACAAACAACGAAATGCGATACAAAACAGAAGAAAACATGCAGCTAAATTCAGACACTTTGCATAAACCAACGCGACAATAACATGAAACATTACATGTCTATTGTAAAAATTAACAAGAGAATTATTTTTTACTAAAAGTCATGTTTTAGCAATTGACAATGCAATAATGAGCAAGTAACATAACAGTTAACAAGGTATTAAAAAAAAAAAAAAAAAAAAAAAAAAAAAAAAAAAAAAAAAAAAAAAAACAAACACGCTACCACTATTGTAAAAGACCAATCTTTGAACACTGTAAAGCTTAATAAATAGGAATAATGTCAAGTGTTTCGTTTATAGAAATTCTCATATTTCAAAGCACCTAACCAGATAAACAAATGTTGGCATTATTTTAATAAACACTCTGAATTTAAATAGGTTGTATAAATATGACGGAATGGTAATACCTTGTAGCTTTGTTTTAATATAAAATACTCATACTAAGCGTCTGTTTGAAAGGATTATTTAATTAAATATTTACTGTACAAATATATTCCGGTGTATTTAAAAAAAGTGACAATGCAGTGAACATGTTGAATAAAATTACATGTATATACCGCCTGAAGTGAATGTTTGCCGCCAATTATGTTACATTATGTGAAAAAACGGTACAGATATAAAGATATTTATTCAAGCCATTCTTCCTGTGTCTGTTCTATTGTGTACGCAAATTTTGAATCTCTCTCTCTCTCTCTCTCTCTCTCTCTCTCTCTCTCTCTCTCTCTCTCTCTCTCTCTCTCTCTCTCTCTGAGCCTCTTTAATTGTTTTTGGAAATCATTCAGCTTAGTTGTAACGTTAAAAAAAAAACAAAAAACAAAATGTATTTACTAAAACGACAAACTTAATGATATGTACTATAAATAAATATGTTGCATGATAGCCAAATACGAAAGACGAGTCGGAATATAAACTGCTGCATAAACGCGGCATAACTATTCGTTGTTTTAAAAAGCAAAATATTTCCGAAAACGACGGCAAAGATTTGCTTTTGGCATCAACATTAAATTTAAGAATGTTTCAACAGCATTTCAATCAACGTGCATGATTATTTATTTATTTATTTATTTATTTATTTATACTTACACCACAAATAGCTTTATAAGTTTCGTACTCGTCATATGTACAAATATGAGTATCGAGTATTTTGGCATTGGTGATATCTTTGAACATGTACTGGCAATTGTTATTATCAATGACTGGCATATGAGCTTCTTGTAACACAACAGATGTGTAGGAGGTAGCTACAAATATAACAGCAACTAATGTTAAGGTCCGGTCCAATTGGCCGATGGAAAAAAACCTTATGTAAAAATTACAAAGCAGACAAGCAAAATTTCGGGAGTGTCTCCATCCGTTTTCATCCTCTCCAGAAATTGGCGAAAATCTGAAAAATCAGAACGGAAAAGAATGGACCCTGTGCCTTATGTTTTCTCCCCTTCTTCCATTTTCAGCTGCAGCGGATGTGAGTTGGTTGGATGCCCAGAGGATGCAGAGAGGATATAGCGGACGTTTAACGGATGATAATAGACATAGAACGTTGGTTACTCTTATATGTCGCGGATTTACATCGTACACAGCGGAAAAATCATTCGTTCTCAAAGTTTTGTTCAACTCAAAACTTTTTGAGTGGAAGAAATCACAGTGGACAGATGCTCGATGGATAGAGCGTATGAAACACTTATGCACTGAGTACACAGAGGATGCATAGCGTTTTTCAACGGATGGCAAGATTTCTCTACGATTCATATCCTCTTTGCATACTAAGTGCAATGGGACCGAGCCTTTATAAGCATTTACAAATGTTTTCCATGGCATTTCTTTATTAATTGTTAATATAACGTCTACGGTTAAATTGGCCCCTCCCCTTGAACGTCGTTTTACGAAATATTACCTAATCTTTAAAAGTTTATTTAATTGGTACTTACATCAAATAAGTACTGGATTTAAGAAACTAGTAACGATAGTACAATTTTTAACCATATTAACTTACTGTATTAACACAATATCCAAAGGGCCATGTGTACTTATCAGACAGAAAATAAGTAAAGTGTGTTGAATGAAATGTCCCACTTAGAAGGGTCTGAACAACTGTAATTTAAACTTCATGAACATGTCAACTAACAAGAGGTATATGTGAATAGTAAGGTTCAAGTATTGATCAACGATTATCAGATGAGCATCTCTTATGACAAGAGTACTTGGTATCCGACTTATAAGCGCGCATTCATAGATCACTAACTGTCTGGATTCTACTCGGCCAGACCATAAAGGCATGTACAAAATTTTGAATTTTTCCAATTTTTAGCGTTGCACGCTAAAGAACCCTCTCTGCACATTGCTCTAAGCACATTGCAAAGGTCAATATTTTTGCCACTTCATCTTTAGCTGGTGACGTCTCGATATAAGTGGAATAGTCTTGACTGGGACGTAAAACCCCATTAAATCAATCAATCATTACATTCCCTTATAATTCTATTAAACAATTTACTTACATGACAATTTACCCCAGCCTGTTACCCAACAATCAGGATTACCAAGGAACGTATCCGTTGATCTAGCTAATGGAACGGGCTGGACATAGTAGTTGATTTCAGCTGGTGATGCTAGTTTCATCAAAGCAATATCATTTGGCATTCCTGGTTCAGTCCACTTGTATCCATCATTCTATAAACAACAAAAAAAGTAAATAAATAAATAAATAAATAAATAAATAAATAAATAAATAAATAAATAAATAAAACTTTGGGAACAGAGCAATGTGCTGGATATCATAACAACTGCACAAAATTTATCTTTGGCTACTTCTGGAAACAGTTATAATTTTATTAAACGAAACACTAGCAATTTCTCTGCGACATCCCGCTCTCTAGCAGACGCTCTTCCCGTAATTCACTGAGGCGGTAGACTGGAAATGTGTGATGGACTCTTGGTGCATTATGATTTAATTTATTTTAAAAATGCATAATTTCTGCTTATCGTTGAAGGCTAAATAACAGCAAAATGTTTACTCAGAAATAAGCCATGCGGCTTTAGACAAAACACTTCCGATTAAAACACGAGATGAACATTTAAACTTATGTTTAAAATCATAAAGATTGTGATTAAATGCATATTTGTTTTTAAAAATCTTTTATTCTCTTTCATAACCAAATAACAATTTTATAAACAAAGCCTGATTTAAAATTTGTATTTTTTATTAAATTTTTTAAAATTATTTATTTAATTATGAATTATTTATTTGTACATGTATTTCTGTTAATGAAATCACGTGTTCTGTTAGGTTTTGTCTCATAATAGTTAAAAAGTGTACTCACAATTATGATAGATTTTACACCGATTTTTTGTTCATTGCTTGTATCTGTTCTTAAGTCATGTTGTCCCAATATAACTGTATAATTTGCTACTCTGGAAAGGAATGTACATCTTTGGTACATAATAAATTACATGAAATTGTAAGATCCATTTGATAAAATATTTATTTCAACATTAATGAGCAGTAGAACCTTAAAAAAAAAAAAAAAAAAAAAAAAAAAAAAAAAAAAAAAAAAACAAATTTACAAATATAAATAATTAACAGAGGTTGGTGTTTTGAGCACGGGTACCTTAAATAACCGGGCGTAATTATCAAATACCAATTAAACTAACACAAGACCTTACAGAGGTCAGTACAAACTGTAAACGTGTTAATTTTAGTGTGTAAGTATTTTAACGCAATTTACATTCTCGACTAATTCGCATGGATTTAAATTAGTGCAAAACAACTTTTGATAAACCGACTTTAAGACATACTTAGTATTCTAAGCTATTATTGCTCATATCCAGCATGAATATTGGTTTCAACATATATTAAAATAGATCCATTTACATCTTTATTTTTAGCAAATTTGACCGTCAAAAACTTGAAAATAAAGATGCCATCAACATTTTCATGGGTACTAATTTTTTCATACTTTACTTAAAGTTAAATACGTAAGGAGTAATTTTTTATAAGTTAGAATTAAAGTCGTTCATGATCTAACTTACTCCCCGAATGCGCAATGGGCTGCAGTCACTACAACATCTCGGCCAATTAGCGAGCCTCCACACACGTGGTAACTTAAATCATAATCGCCGTTATAAAATTCTATGGTTACCATCCACGGCCAGTAATTGGCTTCAGCCTCCCTTCCACCAGCGATAAAAGCCAAGTCATAATTGTCATAATTGGCTGCTTCATGAGAGAAAAAATGATAACTGCATTATAAAAACACTGAAAGTATTGGCATATTCTAAGTAATGTTGTAGTTGTTGTTGTTGCTTTTTTTTTTTTTTTTTTTTTTTTTTTTTTTTTTTTTTTTTTTTTTTTTTTTTGGGTAAAATGTACCTAATTTAAGAAATTAAGATTTTCGTGTTGATTTTATAATCTTAAATTATGAAAATATAAATTTATTAATTAAAGCTTGAGATTTGAAATACCCATGGAAACCACGACAGACCACGCAACAACAAACAAACAAACAAGACCAGTGGTGTGGTTTAAATACGTTTCTAAGACATTGACCATGAAAAATACATGCATGTACATTGTATATTAAAAAGATTTTATTTAGCAAAATCAGATTTCAGCAGATTCTGTAACAACCAATCAGAGCAATTACAATTATCAAGTCACTTTTCATCCAGTTGATAATGTTTAATTTAGAAAAAAATGTTTTGTATGGTTTTTATAACAAAACAATATTTTAGAACTGTGTACATCAAAAATTAAATTGACAGAAATTTGCCGATAAATAATAATTTTCCGATCGATTCCGGAAACTTATATTTCATTACTTTGTTTACTTAAAGGATACTAATTATACGTACAGTTATTCAGAGAACACAGTGAGAGGCTAATAATAAAGATTGTGGAACTAAAAGAGAGTGCTTCGGCGAAAGTAAGGACAATAGGGAACGCGTACACAAAGGTAACTACGGTAACCATTAACTTACTTTAAAAGGTACTAATGAAATACAGAGTTAAAAAAAAGAAAAAACTTGTCGATTATTACCTTCCAGAACATCAGTTAATAGTGACAAAACCATATTTTAGAACTGTGTACATCAAAAATTATATTGACAGAAATTTGCCGATGAATAATAATTTTCCGATCGATTCCGGAAACTTATATTTCATTACTTTGTTTACTTAAAGGATACTCATTATACGTACAGTTATTCAGAGAACACAGTGAGAGGCTAATAATAAAGATTGTGGAACTAAAAGAGAGTGCTTCGGCGAAAGTAAGGACAATAGGGAACGCGTACACAAAGGTAACCACGGTAATCATTTACTCACTGTAATAGGTACTAATGAAATACAAAGTTAAAAAAAGTAAAAAGTTGTCAATTATTTACCTTCCAGAACATCAGTTAACAGTGACGTAACATAAGCCCATAGCAAATACTTCACACAGCCACTACGCCTGGATTTCGAAAATATCTAAAATTAAAAATGAGTGATTTCTGTTTATATTTTTAATGCATACAAACCCATTAGCTTTATAATTCCTTGACAGATCCTTAATGGAATACATGTAATTAGTTTCAAACTAAAAGTTGAAAAGACAGTTACTTTATATTGAAATATTAAATGAAAACCTAACTTTTGTTCATAGTATAGTCACATACCATTTTTGAATGTATTTTATGATTAAATTCAAAAATGGTATATGACATTATTGTGTAATGTAATGGTCAAAACAGAAACAAGACGAGAGCATTAGAGATAAATATTCTTAAAATGTTAACTACAAAGCAAATTGTTTATATGCTTAATTGCATACTAACAAGGCCATGTATTTTAGATTTTAGCTATATTGACCAAAAGTGTTTAAAACATTGTTATCTTCAACAGCATCGCTTGATGCATATTTTCAAACCAAAAAGTTTGGAATACCGTTAATTATTTTAAAATAAAATGTCTTTTAATTTTTTTTTAAGAAAAAAAAAGACAAATAACTAACTAACTAACTAAATAAATAAGATTACTAGGAATTCATTTTAGCAAACAAATAATAATAAAATAAAAGGTATTTAAAACTCACGTTTATCATGGTCCACGATTTGTTCACCATCAACAGTGGCTTAACTTTATATAGCAGCAGCAGCTGCGTCCGTTATAAATATTTGTTACAATTTTTATAAAATCTTAACCTGGCCTTTAAACAAAGTAAATCCTATTATAAACAGTAGTTTTTTCTAGGCCTAATCTGTAGTGCAAAACATAAACTGATGTTTTCTATAAACGGCACATATTAATAATGTCTTTAGTAAATATTCCGGAATTACTGTTAGACATTTGTGTAATTTCAAAACAATTTGTTAAGATGGCTGTTTGTAAGATCTTATAACTAATTAATTCTAAATACAGTCAAAAGTTCAAAGGAAAATGTCCTTTGCGTATACAGAAAAAATACAAGAGATTTGTGTCACCTGTCACGAGGTACATGTATTAGGTAAACTTATTTTGTAAATATTTTTTTATTTGCGTCAAACCTATGCACGTACATGACCTCGTGTGTACAAATGTCACATACTGGTGGTTTTGGTTCAACAGGTTCAACACTTGGATAATATAAGAAAGTGTACTGGAATCGGCTGATTCCAGATGCTTCACCCAGAGCACCAGAAACTTGGTGCAACAACATATTCGATTTAAAAACGCATACGTGGGAAACTACCAACAGCAGAATCGCGTTCATGTGTATAAAGAAATAAATGAACTATATATTTGCTCATTTTAAAAGAATCTTACAAACCACTTTATCTTATCATAACACAAGCTGAATTTCAGTAGATATTGCACATGCACGTAACATTTTGGGGATACTTTATTTTATTCTTGCGTATCTTTGGTTTCTATCCTCGTTTTGTATAGTTAACACTGTATTAAAATTGAAACCCTGGTTTATTTACATAAATTGAAGGAGTTTAATTTTATATATATATATATATATATATAGCCTTACGACCAATGTGCAGACTTATTATTTAAAAAAAATAGTGATTTAATTCGTGGTAAAGGTTCAGTGAAGACAGGAAGAGAAAAAACGAAGCCAGAAAGAGCACCGAGCAAGCGTATACCACGGCAAGACCAAAGCAGCCACCAGCGCAGGCCAAGTGAAGTATAGCAACTGGAGTCAAGAAGATACCAGTTGCACATTCAAATTTAGAATTTTAAAATTAAATGTGTGTTGGGTGACATTAAATTATCAAAACATTTGATTTCTTCATTTTGAATACAGATGTTCATCTAGTCGACCATAACAAAATTTTCAAATGCATAAAGTGTTTTTCACAACAAGTGGCTAGACACCCACTAGCACGGTAGTTATTGAACTAAGCGGAATTGTTACATGTACAAGAACTTGCTTACGATGGCATCAATATGTGATGGAATGCTGGCGAAGAGAACAAAGTGTAAGAAACCGCTGACAATGACATCAATGTGAAATAAACTGCTAGCGTGGACAACAATACATATAAAACTGCTGGCTCTGAACTATTGACATCAATGTATAATAAACAAGAAAGAAACCATCTTAGAAGAATTAGGGAGTGAACAATTGCAATCTGGAACAGTATGCATACAATGTATTTGGTTATGTTGAAATGCAATATTATAATGTATACATTGATGTAAACATTCTATAAATTCCATCTGTTCATAGTCTCAGTCACCCTTCTGTTACAACTTCAACTGAATGTATTAATCAGCCGAAAGGTAGTCACTTGAATGCAAGCCAAGGTAAACCAGCTTTGCAAACTTGGTAGAGCTTCATACCCTTAAGACTCAAACTATCCTTTTTGGTTTGACAAGCAACTGTATTAAGGTTTGCCGTGTACTAGCTCATCCAACCAGTATGTTGCAAACAATCATACTACTCTCACAGTCCATTACCCTGACACCGGGTCGATATTCTTTCCTCTAAATGACAAGTGTCATTTTGGGAAGCAGTATCTCAAATTTATGCATGATCAGGCCGGGGTTCGAACCCAAGACCTTCCGCTCTCAAGGCAGACACTACCACTGAGCCATTAAGGCGGTAGAATAATGCAGAGCAATGGAAGAAACCTGATCGCAGTTTGTCAACACTGACCCAGGTGACCTGAAAGTAAGTCGTGTTTTGAAAACATTCTAAATCGGAACCATTTTCTGACAACTATAACCAAAGAAATCTTATATCCCTTCTATAAAAAAACAATTTGAAGCATGTAATTTTGTTGTTGTTGATGTTGTTTTGATTTGGATTGTTGCTTATTTGTCTCACTGGCAATTTAACAGAGTGCTTAGCATTCAAAGTCAATACTTTGTGTTAGCATTCATATGAATTATGAAAGTAACAAGTCACAGCAGTAAGACCACCAAGGAGAAAATTAGATCTGTCTAAAAGACGAAAGGTCGTTAATTAATTAAGGGGCAAAAGTTCTTTGAATACATGACTGTTACATGCCTAAAACTTCTTGATACCATGTGCATGTGTATATGTATAAAAAGTAAAAGGGCTCATTAGATAAATTAGAAGTTATAGCACAGGTTACTGGTCTGATAAATAAAAGATTTGTACTGTTTTTTAATGCATGATATTTTAGAGAGTGTATTATGGCCTGCCGTGTACTAGCGCACACTTAGAGTGACTTTTCAGTAAGGTGCTAGCTCACCAAGTCAGTATGCCACATGCAAGCATATCACTCTCCAAGTCCATTTTCTTGACACAGGGTTAACCAATTGATACTCTATTCTCCTAAGGCTGAGAGTCAGGTGAGGAAGCAATATCTCAGAATTAAAGTCTTAGTATGACCAGGCTGAGATTCAAACCCATTACCTACCACTCTCGAGGCAGATACTTTACCACCAAGGTGGTCTTAATATCATGTGTATGTATACAAAGTAAGAGGGCAAGCGGGCTCATTAATTACAGTAACTTAGTAGTTATAGTACAGACAACTGAACAGACAATACTCTGACAAATAAAGAAGCAGAAAGACAGGGTTTTTGCAAGTATATATATATATATATATATATATATATATATATATATATATATATATTTATATATATATACCCAGCACATGTATTTGGACAAAACCACTGCACATGCTGTTGTTGACCAAAATTCGCCTGTCATATATATACAGTAACATGTATAAAAATAAATAAAAATAAAACTTTCAATATTTTATGGTCATTATTTTATTGATTTTTTTTCAAATTCTAAACTACAGTCCTTTTTCATTTTTATTTATGAAAATATTAAATAACAAAATTATGGCAGAGATTCGAACAATAAGTTACATACAAAATTTATCTTAACAAAACATATTTGGCATTTATTTGGGAATGTTTATAAAAATTAATTTTAAAACATTTACTAACTACATTTTTTTTATTATTATTATTAAGTAGACAAATCTAAAATCTAAATAAATTTCTAATGTTTATCTATTAAAGCATGCAATTTAATTTAACACTCCCTTCACCTTTAACAATTTATTTCAAAAACCAGAAAAGGCTAGACTTATAACACACTTTTGTGTAGTTTTTACAACATTCACAAACTTTGCACTTTATCATATTTGTGCATTTTTTTTAATATTGTGGGGCAAAAATAAAATATAGAATATACCTCTTTTCATTAACCAATCTACTCTTTCTACAAAACATTTGTCTTTTCTTTAGAGAATAATAATTTCCAATATCCTACTAGAACCAATATTTGAATACATTATGGTAAAACATTTAAACATTTCCCAATACAAATTGGTGATGAACACATTATTTTTTTTCTGAATCAGAAATAGATCAATGAAAACAAGAATCGGGTGAATTACTACATGCTTAAAATCAAAACATGTCTATACATACAAACTTAAAAGTCACCAAAAACAAATTTAGAATACATTTACATTAAACACATTAGTTTTTTTTTCATGTGTGTGTGTGTGTGTAGTGTGTATTTGTGTGTGCAGATGATCATAATAATCATGTGTGTACAAATCTTACTTCTTCACAGCAGCATATAGATTACAATCACAAAGACGGACACTGCTTATTTTGAATATAAAATCTCTGTTTTTATTTAGAAAAAGAAGAAGCTGCGTATCACATTAAGATGGCACAACTGATGCAACATATAAACTTTAATTATCACAACTGTCAATTATTGAATCACAGCGTCAGGCAAGAAAAACCCCAATAAGACAGAATCTCTACAACAAATCAAGTTCTTAATCAAAACCGAAAAAGCATGAGCCAGTTCTAAAACACTACTCTAAGTGGAAACAATAATACTGATGCAAAAACAGAAAACATTAAAACATTTATACATGTAGTTATGTACGCATTTTTTGTAGTAAGTCCATTTACAAATGTACTTTAGTTATATATATTTATTTCGTTTTTTTATTTATATATTTTAGTTTTCTTTCTTTTCTTTTTCCTTCTCTTTCCTTGATTTAAGTGGATTATTTTTACACTGCTTGTATATCTTGTTCATTTCAAAATCATTTATCACATTTTCCTGCAAACAAAAAACCATACATACATGTAAAAACACTGCTTATATATTTTGAGTCTAATATAAATATTATGTACACTTATACCAACAAAGTCTTTCTAAACTATATATATACCGATGATCTTACTTTTAGATACTAATACCTTTTGTATATACATATATGAGAAAATATATGAGAAATTTGGTTTATTTTCATCCCATGCTTACAATGACAAAGGACACAGAATTTAAGTTATACTTTAAAGGACTACTGGACACACAGATGGACATTCTATACAAATAACCTCATACCAAAGGTTGCAGGGGTTAAATACAGACTTACTTTTGTAAAATTAAATCTCACAACAGTTCCTTTCGGTGATATATAAGGTTTTCGCATAATTTCTTTACCATCTTGAAATACGACTAAGGATGGAAGTTGTTTGGACCACGAACCAAAATCCACATTAAATCTGAAAGAATTTAAACAGCAAACAAGATTTAAATCTAACATCCATTGATGGAAGGGTGAATATATGTTAACACAGAAATAATTCTTTCTTAATTTAAATGGTAAAACCAGAACAAATCAAATTGAAATATAAATATTACTGTTACCAAGTAAAATGTTCAAATTTATTGATTTCCTTTTTTCTTTTCTTTTCTTTTGTTTTTGTTTGTTTGTTTGTTTTTTTTTTGTTTTTTTTTTTGGTTTGTTTATTTTTAAATTTTTCTTTCTTCTTATTATTATTTTTTTTTGAAAGTTTAAGTGCAAAAATCTAAATATTTTTCCAAAGAAAGTTAAAATATTTAATTAACAAAACTTTATTTTTTTTGTAGTTCTGCAAAATAGAAGAATCATTACCAAATAAGATTTTAACATGCCTCTAACATGTAATAGATTTTAATCTGAACGCAGAACTAAACATCAATGATGGACATTTAGATGCAAACATTGTCAATACTGGAAATACAACATCTCTGCTTATATTTCACAAGTTGAAAAAGTGGAGTAGTGATATTTCAACAATCCAGCATGTTTTTCCCTCTATATCAAGGTGGTCATTTTTTGGAGCCAAAAGAAACCAATATTTTCAGCAAGCAAATAGACAAATTTTCTCACATTTTGATCTGACACAGTGCTTTGTCAAAAAAAAGTGAAAAACATTAAAATCCAAAACAATACAAGCAAATACAGTCAGTAGTTATGCAGTTTAAATTATGACCATCTGTCATGAACTGTTACTATTAGGTTTAACATCTTGTAATTTACCCTAATTTTGTATACAAAACTTACTTTCTACCAACATCAGGATATCTTGATACATCAAGCTTTCCAAATTTTAAATTTTCTAAGTTGTATCTATAAAGATATAATATATATAAGAAATAAAAGAGACATTCTAATAACAAGTATGTTATTATCACAGTTAAAGACTTGTTAAGAAATAAAATCTCTCTCCATTTGAACTCTTTTACAACACCCCAGATTTTCAAAACTGATAAATGTTTACATATAAAAAATATAAGTGAAGTTGGTGCAGCTTTCATGATTCAAGTCATAGTTTATTCATTCAAGACATTGTAAATCCAGAAACGTGATTGGCAAAGTTATCCTAGCCCCGGCCATGAAAAAATGTGTGCCATGCTAAAATAAAATAAAGGCCCATGTATCTTATAACTCACTTGTTCTATTACAGTTTAGAACTCAAAGAATTTTCATGATTTATGAAATAACTAAAATTTCTAGATTTTCTGTTAAATGTGTCTTTTGGTTTAGTAATTATAGGATATAAATTTATTTGAAATGACAAACACCTATAATGAATGAAGCAAAACATAAATATCATAAATATCATAAATTTAAACAGTGTTTTTTTCTATTTGAAGAAAAGCAATTGCATTGGATATGTTATAACACTTGACATGTTTTAAATAAATTAGTAAAATGATAGAAGTTATTCCCCTTAATGCATTCACATTAAACTTACTCTGAAGATATTTCTGAAAATACTGGAGCAAATTTAACACAAGCTGGTGACCAGGCAGCATAAAAACATATAAACCATGTGATTCTTTTATCTCTGTCTATCTCGTCCTGAAAAAGAAAATAATAATATAGCAACTACATGTATACATTTCTTTTAAACTGCATTAATGCATTAAGTTTTTCAATTTTCTGAATTTTTTAATTTTCTATAAAGATATTTTTTAAAATAGATAATTTCTAATCACAATCCATGAGATTCATTTTCTAAAATTTCATTCCTATTAGCTGTAAATAACAGAATCCTCTAACAGGTTGGTCACTTGTTTCATGATTATTATTACTATAAGCTTGGAACACACACACTGATGTACAGCGACTCGAATTAATCAAAAAGGAAACCTAACAAATTGCATAATTTGCACCATTAATATCCAAATATATTCCAATGGTGTTATTTATTCTTTACAAAGTCACATATCAAATTTAATGAAATTCTGTGTTTAATTTAAGATATTTCAGTGTTTTGTAACTTGTGTTTAAATGACCCAGTTTTTATGACATAACCATGTTCTACAATTAGATTCCACAGGCTACATCTCACTGGGAAATTAATTCTGTATCTATATTTATTCAAGCTTTTATCATTGAAACAAATGTAAAATTGTTAAATAGGAACATCATTAAGTAGAACAGCAACATTTTTAATTTTCTCCTAGAAAAACTTAATGCAACTTTAACACTATAAATTAGAAAAGGCTAATTGTATTAAGATTTAATATTTACTTATAAATTGTATTGCCATGTAATCAGCTAAATACTTTGCAGAATATTATACCTAAGCAAGCTGCATATGGCAAATGATCATTAACAATTCTTCTTTCTTTGTGCCATGTTTATTAAAATGGTTTATACTTTATCTAAAGATCCCCATGACATTAAATTTGGCCATATATATTTTGTAAATTTCAGAGTTGATCAGGATAGACATTTTTAATGATAATAAATAACATTTATTGGCATAAAGCAAAAACACGAGATTGTTGCCCAACATATACATATTAATATGACAGTGGCAGAATACAATATAGACATAGAAGGTGGTCTAGGCATAAAAACACATCATTAAGCCAAAAGGCAAGTGCTAAATTTTCTTAGTTCTGTAATTACCATAGTGAAAATTGGGATTTTTGTGAATGACAACACCCTGTTTATATGTACCTCATTGTGTATATATTATATATATATATATATATATATATATATATATATATATATATATATATATATATATATATATGCACAATGGAGAACAATCATACCATTAAATCTATTGAATTAAAAATTTGTGAGGTCCTTTTTCGGCATTAGGTATTTCAAGCAATATCATTTTCACGGAGAATATTTTTAAATCAAAGCAGGATCTTAAAGGCATGAAAAATGTATTCAAAAAATACAAAACCTTGCTAGGAAAATTTTACCAATGCTTAAAATTAAATGAATACAAACCAACCTGTGTAATGAGTAAAAACACCTTAAACTGTGTTAACCAATAATAAAGATCTTGTTGAAGATGTATTTTAACTTACTTGTAAATGAGGACCTCTAAATAAGTAACATTTTCTGGCCCACTATATACTGGCTCTGGTACAAAAATAAACTGTACTGTAAGGGAAAAAAATACATTTATCAATTCTACAAACTGAAAAGTTAATAAAGGAATGTGTCTAAACTGTTTCATCGCTTTTGAGACCCTATTATCTATCTATATTTTTTCCTGAAAGACCAGTATTTCACGAAATCAAGCAGCATTTTAAAAAGAAAATAGATCTAATATAACAATTTATAATCTTATGTTGTATGTTTATATACAAATCTTTGTAACTTTGTTATGATCCTTGTACTTCCTTTACAGACCATTATCAATGGAGATATTTATAATATATGTCTGATATTGTTTATTTCTGTCCTCATAATCAACCAAAAGTTGTTTCATTACCAGTTTGTTTGCAAAGTTAAATGATAAATTTGAAATATTTTCAATTGAAAAAAAAAAAAAAGAAGAAATTACACATACATGTATTTGTAAATTGATATATCAAAAAGTGTCAATTCTTTAAGTCCATTTTAGCATTATAATGTTAACTGATAAGTTTACAGTGCTGCTGTGTAGAGTTATTTCCCTTGATATCAACATTTTCCTTAATGTTTTACAATTGAGGTCCTGAATCACTCTGGATCCTTTTAATGTTCAGAAAACGAATAATTCCAGTTTCCTAGGTTTTACAAATCAAAACTATGTTACTCTAAGATAATAAAAGATGTTAATTTCGGCTTTCAAGAATAAGCTTATAAATAACAGCTAGTTAACATAAAATAAAAAAATAAAGGGACAAAGTATTCACACTGGATATCAATATACTTTACATATGCCACACTAAGCCAAATATACTAACCATATGCTGCATTCTGGGTGGAGAAGCAAGACTAGATTTAACACTTTTTGCAAACATACAAGTGGTTACTTATGTAGTCTTTAAAGGTGGCCTAAAAACAGAGAGATATATTAATGATCATAAAAAAGTAGAAACACCATATAAATCATTAAAGTGGCTAAAAAAAAAATATCCTATCACTAAAAGAGAGAAAGCACACTATAACATTAAGGTGGGCGAAAAGAGGAAAGGTAGTTATCATAAAAAGCCTAACAATTACTTTAAGTAGTTAAAACATAGAAAATAATATAAATAACAGGCAATATAAATATTATCTTAAAAGTAGATAAAAAGGGAAATGCAATACATTCAGTCAAGTATCTAAAACAAATAGATGATTGATATAAGAATTATTTTCTTGTTTCAGAATCCCAATTGAATTTAAATATTGTAAATGTAAATTTTTTGTAGTTATCAGTTCAATAAAATATTGTTTAAATTAAAAGAAAGAACTATGTAGAAAGTTTTTAGTCTATAATTTATGATGTATTTTCCAGACTTATTGTGGTTAAACACAATTGCTATTAGTTTAGTACATCATGGAAAATAATTACCAGTACCTTTTTTAACATAACTTACCTTGTTTTCTGTTTTTCAAAACAATAACACAAGCAAGAAATGTTATCCATTCCCACTTCTTTCTGAAATTTAAAAGAAAACATTGAAGCTTTAAAATACATTATCCACCAATCATTTATAAAACATTATCCATCAAATTTAAACAAATCCTTAGCAGTCATGTGATTTATGATGAATCTATATACAAAGCAGTTTTACTTTTCTATCACTTATAATTGATAGATATGAAACAATATATGTTTAAATAAACTTCAACCAAAATTTAAAACTTTGCAACTCTATTTACATTTAACATTACATGGCTGCTATTCTCTTACTTTTCAGATGAGGCAAAGGGTAAACACTTGAGAGTGTTATAAACCAAGATGTAAGTCAAACCAAACCTTAGTGGATCTCAGATGTATTGAAGTTAATAGATTGTACACATGTCAAGGGGACATTAATACAGAAAAAGGTATAAAATAAAACTAGATGCCAGAGACTTGAACTTGTGTTAAAAGTTTATCTGCAATTATGAGGTTTGTCAGTGTGATACTTCATACTGTAAGGATATCCTCTGTGGTGAGCTGTAGTGTGGTGAGCTGTAGTAGATTTTGTAAGATTTGATGCATCCCAAGTCATGGTAAAAGTAGTCTATTTCCTTTTAGTCTTTTTCCTCTCCTTATTCTACATCATCATTAGTCTGTAATTCTTATGTCAGTTTTGAAAACTTCCAGTCTAGATAGGGGGAAAGCATGTCAAAGATTGTGACAACAGCATTCTTACAGCTGTGATTTAACTTAGTCCTGAAAATCCTGACTCTTAATGGCTTTGCTATATGGATATGTGCCATTACAGTAACTGTAATGGCACATATCCATATAGCAAAGCCGTTAAGAGTCAGGATTTTCAGGACTATGTCTTAACTGTGTACTCTCTACTATTTTAAATCATTGTGACTATGAATTGTCCAGTTAGACAAGATGCTTCTATCCTGTGCAGTAAGCCTATATATGCTACCTATTTCTTATGTAGCTGACAATCTATTGTTGTTCATTAGAAAGAATCCTTTTGCCAACAATGAAATGGACAGATTTGTAAAATGTTATTCAAACACATCTGATGACTATGTAGTCCTGAAATTCATGATTCTCTACGGGTTTGCTATATAGATATGTGTCGTTAGGGCAAATATCCATCTAGCAGTAACAGCACATATCCACATATAGCAAAACCGTTAAGAGTCAGGATTTTCAGGACTAATAACTGTGATGCCCAACCAGCTATTCAAATTAAAAATTTTATGAGAAAGCGATCCTAGAATACATATGCATATACAACAGTCCTATGGATAAGCCTTAAATCCCTGAAAATTCACTTTCTTAGTGTTATGTCATTAATCAGAAAAATAAATATTGAGTTGTCCAGCCCACCAATTAAATGATCAATGAAAAACAGAATTTTTACCTGAGGAAATGTAATTTCAACTTTAATTTCAAATTTTGAATCAATTTTTGAAAACGATCATTTAAAGAATCGACAGGACATCTATTGATGTTAAATGGTCATCCAAGGTAAATGAGACTTGAAATTGGATTTAAACATTTGTGGTTTTCCTCTTATTTATAATGACCATTGTATCTTAAGTTTTGAAAGAGGTGAAAAGTAAATGTAATTACATAAGACACTTGTTCAGATTGAGCAGTTTTTAAAGGCTTGTACGTAGGACTGTACAACATGAGTCTTAACATTATGACTGTTTTAGATACGACGGCTTAAATACAAAATCTGAACCATGTTGACCTTAACGCGTCACCCATTCCATCGGCATCTTGTTCACAGAAGTCTTATATAAAACAAGTATTTACCAATTCTAAGTTGCAATCGTAAAATAAGATACTGCAAACTGGTGGTACAGTTTTGAATATAAAGTAGGATATTGAAAGAAAAACGTTAACCAGGAAATATGGAACCAAAAGGGATTTGAATCCCGAGGTTATATTGCGGACATGATCCATACTTTTACCAAAGCGGAAATAAAGCCAAAATATCTTTGCGACTGCGCAAAGGTATTTTAAGACATATATAAGTGATAAATAATGGATAAGATCTAAATATTTTATTGTTTTAATGAATTCAAATTTCACATTGATTTTCTATGTCAAAGCTGTGATTGCATTTCTTAACTGTTCAATCAAATATTAAGTTTGAGGTCAGAAAGATTGATCCATTTGAGAGTAGTTTATCAACATTTTTTCTGTTAAAAAATGGCTGCGCCCATGTAAAGTGGATATGGTTTAGTTTTGGTTATCCTTTTTTAAGGATTGGTGGCTAACAAAGGAATCCCGTCTTCAATATTTACTTTAAATAACTTGTTTGTATTGCAAGATAAAAAATTAGAATATTTATTATACAAGAATTGTCGTCGGCTTGAAAATTTTCATCACATCTGTTTTACATTATTTTGAACAGTTGTATGCAATAATATGATAGTATGGAAAATCTGTATGAACTTTTAAATTGTCGTGAGACAGCATCATGGACTGAAATAAAGAGGGCTTATCAGTCATTAGCGTTACAGTATCACCCAGACAAACATGAAGGCTCTTCCAGTACATCCAATGGTTAGTTTCATGAAGTCTGGCCCGTTTTTCTTTTTTTTTTTTTTTTTTTTTTTTTTTTTTTTTTTTTTTTTTAAATAATATTAACAAACAAAAAAAAATGATGTTGATTTATTTTTATATTTTAATATTAGTTTCTTCTTTTGTTTTTTTAAAACAAATTTTCATATATTTTTAATTGTTTAATCATTTAATTCGTAAGAAAGCATGGATGTGGATGCAAAAGGACTAAGTGCACAATATTTTCTCATAACAAAATATCTTTTGTCATTTGGTTCTGATCCTATGACCATTTCAATGACTTGCAATAAACACTATTATCTTTGGTACTTTTCATGCATATCAACAAAGACAAATAAGACTGTAATGCATGAAGCATTTTTCAACATGAATTTAAAATACCCTGTAATTTCCAATCTTGTTATAAATGTTATATTTAGTACATTTCTTTTTTTATTCCAACAGATAGAAAAGGTGCAGAAACAAAGCAGATGCTTGCTGAAAAATTTGTTAAAATAAATAAAGCATGGAACATCCTGAATGACCCAAAACTGAGAAAAGAGTATGACATCAGATGGAAACAAAGATGCCTAGCACAAGACTGGCCAATACAAGAAGAAGTGAATTTCAGTGCTTTTGAATTAGATGGCCATGCTGGAAATGGTCCCTGTACAGAGGATAGTAACATGTATACTTACCACTGTCGTTGTGGTGGAGAATTTTCCCTGACAAAGACCGATGTTACACTCAAGTTTGATATCATTTGTTGTAATACTTGTTCGTTAGCAGTAAAAGTAATTTATAATGAAACTTTTTCTTGAACAACTTGGTGTCCATTTCAACATATTACATGTACATGTATATTTTCCCATTAATGTTCAGCATTCATGTTACCCATTGATGTCCAGCATACATTGCTCCAATATTTTTATATTCTCTGTACATATATATGTAGAATCTTTTTTAAATACTAAAAAAATCAAGCAAAGGTTGTAATGATTAACCATTTCAGTTGAAAAATCTTTTTTAAATACTAAAAAAATCAAGCAAAGGTTGTAATGATTAACCATTTCAGTTTTTTATCCATACAGTTTGGTTTTAAGGGTAAATTCTCACAAGATTTTTATGGTAATCCTTAAGAAACTTTTTTAAAGTAGAAAACTTTATTTTTTTAATGTTTATTATTTAACAAATGAATTTGATTTGTAAGAAAGCATTGGCAAAATTTCAATAAAAAATAATTTAATTTTGAAGTACATATTAAACAGCAAGATTCAAACCTTCTAGTGTGTAGTGTCTACAAGTGGTCTACTCTTTTTTGATTTAAAATTGTTATTATTATTAATTTTTTTAAAATTATAACTAATTTTTTTTATATAAATGTTAATTAGACACTGGCCAGAACTGTTTTCATCTTCAAAATCGTCATTCTTCACAATTTGCATTTTAATTTGTTGTCTTACACTGTGATGTGCTCTTTAAATATAGAAATCAGACAGGGGTTTTGTAATTTTTAGTTTACTCAATGAAGATTTTTTTTAGGAGGGGGTGTTGGGAGTTTAGTTTTTTTAATGGTTTGATATTTTATTTGTATTTAGAATATTTAAATCACTTTAATTGCACACAAGATGTACTGGTAATATGAATGATTTCAGTCACATGTTCTGTTCAATAAACTAATTTTGAACAAAAAAGAGAGCATGACGATGCAAGAAATTACTGCATACTGTAGTACACAAACACCTGCTCTGTTGGTTTCAGGAGACAATTCACTGGTCCAACTTTGTCAGAGTATTTAATCATTATGTTTGGTATCTGAAATATTTAGGATTTTTTTCCTACCCATGGATTTAAGGATAGATAAAAAATGACCAAAGTTTGGTTGAAAAATTGCAAACTACAAAACTCTTCTTTTATTTAAAAACAAAATACACTTACATTCAAGTCCAGATTCATTTTTATTACATATGCACAAATTTGGAATGTTTTTTTCATGCATGTGCAACTTAAAATTTAAATCATTAAATAAATGTCAGCATTATAACAGACTTTTTTTGCATTACAAATAGCACCCAATGTCAGCCCAAATTTGGAATGTTTTTTTTCATGCATGTGCAACTTAAAATTTAAATCATTAAATAAATGTCAGCATTGTAACAGACTTTTTTTGCATTACAAATAGCACCCAATGTCAGCCCCTTCATAACTTTAGTTAAAAATGTCATAAATTAGACTGGAATTCTAACCGGTTCAAATAAAAAAAAACTCTATCTTTTCTATCAGAGAGAAAACTTGAGTATATATGAAAATGTACAAAAGAATATGAAAAATATTCAGGCCCACCTAAAAAGTTACGGAGTCAGGCCTGCAGATGGGATAAGAATTTTGTACTATGTTGTTAAAGCCAATGCTCTCTGTGTTGAATACAGATCATTTCAGGTAACTGGACAGGAAATGTAGTTTTTAAGAAAAAAGGACTTTATTTTTTTTTTAAATTACAATTTACATGCACAATTAATACTTTATTTAGTTATTCAGTTATTTATTTAGTCACCTTTTAAATTCACCTGGTACAGCAATCGCCTTGAGGTCCTTGTGAAAAGTTGTATTTCAGGGCCAGAATGACTGGACAACATTTAATGTTCTGTTGCACTTTGCATTTCAAACCATTGTTTTATATCAAACACAGTTTCATTAAGATACAAATAAGTTTGTTTTGTATTATTTACAGTACACAACTCATAAACATATTAGGTTTTACATGATTTAAAAACTGTTTTGGATTCATTTGGTAGCAGCAATTCAACACAAATTTATCGTGACCATATTTTTTAAAATCTCAAATAGAAAGCTTGATACGGGTAATTACTTGATACATTCATTGATGAGTGTATTATTGTGCTAAATTCAGAATTGTTAATATTTTTTATTAGAATGACAATTGTTTATATTTTCATTAAAAAAATAAATATATAAATGAACATTTTATGGCAGCTGAAATTTTGGGCTGATTTTTAAAAAAATATTTTTAGGGTTTTTATTAAATTTTTCATTGACTGCTTATATAATACATTTAATTGTTTAAATAACAAGTACTGTTAAGACCAATCCTTGACAAGCATATATATTAATATGAACTTTTTAAAAATATATACCAACACATTTTATACCCTCTCACATGCAGGTATTTGGCAGGGGTTTTGTGTTGTCACATCTGCAATTCTCTCGACATTTGTATTTCTATTATGCTTACATA
This sequence comes from Tegillarca granosa, assembly GCA_029721355.1. Lineage (NCBI taxonomy): Eukaryota > Metazoa > Mollusca > Bivalvia > Arcoida > Arcidae > Tegillarca > Tegillarca granosa. The sequence goes on from CM056607.1 coordinate 14,322,466, forward strand.
TTAGAAGACTTGTTCCATCAACAAACATTTATTGTTTTTCAAAGTTATATAAACCAAATTTGAGCATTAATGGTTAGACAGTTCTGGAAACTTAAAAATAAAAGTTTGTGACTAATATATAAACTGATTTTAATGTAAATTAAGCAAAAAGTAAGGTTTCTTAGCATTTCTTAACCTTTGTTGTGATAAAACAATGATGAAACTTAGTATACATACAGGCCACATTTTTCATTTAGTCTCGTAAATCTTAGACGATCAGAGTTATGTCCCTTCGTTCACAAAATTAATGGAAACCTTGTTGTTTCAGATTTAGAAAAAGTGTACATCTATAACATTTTAGTGCCTTAGAGTGCTGAGATTTTGCTTACCAAATATCTGTAAATTAATCCCTGTTAGGATATCTTACATGTTAGGTAATCAGTGGTTAGCCTAAAATTACTACCGAATAAAGGTAGTTTCCCCCTGAGAAATAAGACTAAAATTTCCCAATTTGGCAACTAAAATTCCCCAAAAGGCAACAGTGACACACAATCAAATAGTTTAAGTTAAATCCAGTTGTCCAAAACTATTCTGACAGACAAAAAATGTTAGATATTGTCACAATATAAAATCTTTGCAATGAATTTCAAAAATATGAGCATAATATGTGACATAAAAAGGGTCCATATTTTCTCAATCTGAAAGGTGCAAGGTAGTTTTTAAAAACCATAGCAAAATCACTGGTAATTTATATTCTTCTTGTATAAAACCTTTCCTTTAAAACTGTTATCCACTTCTTCAAACTCTGGATTCAAGTTTAACTTTTGGTGAGTTTCATTGTTTTATGTCATATAAGCTAGACATATATGTATGTAGAGATAAAAGTGCTATCTGTAATTTAAAATTCAAATTATTTAAAAAATATTTCTAAAATGTACATTTATGGTATTCATATTTTCAACATCATACATCCTGCAATTTGATCTCAGTTCCATGTTAGCTAGTCAAGAACAGAAAGCCCAACTAGTTCAAAATTAGTTTTGACAACAAATTTAGTCATTTAATATGTAAATTATGTCATTATCATCAATAAAATGTCTTGATTAAATATCTTTTCTGTTGTTATTGCATGTATTGTAAGTGGCTTCTAGCAGAGAATAAAAGTTCAGATTGTGGAGTGGACTGAAAGGCCAGTTAACTGACAGGGATTTTTCTGGCCATTTTGGGAAAGGGACCTTGGGATGAAATTGGGAAAATCATTGACAAAATCAACATTTTGGGGAAATTTTTCATTAAACTTTAAAAATTTTTACATTGTCAGCACATCAAATATTTTGCCTGGAATATTTACTATTTTGATACATGCTGGTAGTCACTCATTTGTACCAAATCACTCAGACATTAACACAATATCTTTATAGATTGGCTTCAATACAGACATCTGAGAAAGTTGTTTCATGAGTTGCTCCCATTCTACCAGATCCTCATTGAGTATAAATCAAAATGTGCATAAATACAGGTTATTATAAAGATATACAAGCTACACCAAAAATACAGTGTTTTTTTTCACTTTTTCTTAAGTTTCTCAAAGCAGGATCATTTGGGAATTTTTACCTACAAAATTGGGAAAAATGTATGCTTTTATGGCATTGGGAATGGGTCCCTTTACTGGACCCTGTGAGTGGCCTGAAAAATCCCTGACTGATCACAGTGACCTTCATTTTCTTCAATCCTTAGCTCATAATGGGAGAAGGTTTGTCAGTTTGTTTGCCCTATGCCGCCAGTTTTCTTTGGGTACTCTGGTTTTCTTCCAACATCCCAGAACTGACTGTTTTGATTAAGTGAAATAATATTCATTTTGATGTAATACACCATTACTTCACTCCACTCCCGCCAGAAATATAATTGGTAGGAATTGCCCTTTTGTCAAAAACTGGCATTTTGAAAAGAAGCAGGTTTCTTAAGATGAAACTTTCAAAAATGGCATCTCTAATCACAGTGAACATGGAGAAAACAGCCCTCACAAACACCTATTCACAAGAATATTGAAAAAGAGAATTCGAAACTTTCCAGATCCACCAAAATACATGGCTGCCAGCGCAGGACATATTTTAACATTGACCCTATGGGAAAAAGCATATATTGGCTATCTCCTCTGAAGCTACTTAAGTAAATTGAACCAGGAATGATGTATGGATGTATGTTTGCAGGAATGATGTATGGATGGTTTGCTAGGATTACCGAAATTTTTATGATCCGCCAAAAAACATGGCCACCAGCGCAGGACAAAGTTTAACATTGGACCCTATGGAAAAAGCATATATTGGCTATCTCCTCTGAAGGCAATTGAACCAAACTTTACAGGAATGATGTATGGATGGTCCTTTACTAAGATAGTCAAAATTTTCCGGATCTGCCAAAAAACATGGCCACCAGCACAGGACATAGTTTAACATTGGACCCTATGGGAAAAACATATATTGGCTGTCTCCTCTGAAGGTACTGAAGCAAATTTAACCAAACTTTGCAAGAATGATGATTGGATGATTGTTTACTAGGATTACCAAAATTTTTAATGATCCATCAAAAACATGGCCGCCAGCACAGGACATAGTTTAACATTGGACCTTATGGGATAAGCATATTTTGACTATCTCCTCTGAAGCTACTGGTTTAAATTAAACCAAACTTTACAGGAATGATTTAAACATCTTCTATTAAGATTACCTGGGCCAGGTGAGCGATACAGGCCCCCTTCTGGGCCTCTAGTTTATAATTAGTCACAATAATTAAAATAACTGAATAAAGTTACAATTTTTTTTTAAATTGGTGAGAGGGGCTACAAAAGGAACACTTTTTTAATATTATATAGATCTGGTATAACTTTTTGCAAATTTATCAATATGCTAAGTGATATCTTGATATAAGTGAAATAATTTTATTGAGAGGTAAGACAGCATTCAATAAATCAATCAATAGAAAAATTGTTGCTTCAATTGGTGACATTTGCATAGCTGTCAATATGTTGCTGATGAATCATTCCAAATGTTGACGTTAACTTTATGATTTTTAAACAAACTCAGAAACTCTAAAAGAAAATTAAAACATGTTTGTAATATAGTTATTTTTACTATAAAAATGAAAACATCTGTAATAAATTATTAAATATATTTAGTTAAAACACATGTAAAGTCATTATGCAGTAGTATATACATGTACATTGTATACATAAAATGTTATTAATGAGAGTATTGCTTCATTTTCAAGTTGCTTTTTCTCCAAAACTTACCATCAATTTTTAGATCAGCAAATTTGGTGCCATATCATTCCATTTACAAGATTTTTATGATAGTTTTATACATAAACCAATAATAATAATAATGATAATAATAAATAAAATAAACAAATTCATATATACATGTACTTGTTTGTATCAAATACTCTATAATATACTACCCTATAAATTAAAATAACACAGATTTAACTTGTTGCAGTAAAATGTCATTTTTCACAAAAATACAAGACCAGTATAATATTTATTTAAAAACAAAAACTATCTTTTTTCAATACAAATTGAACTTGATGGTGAAAGTTTTCTTAAACTGATAGGAGAATTTTGTTCACAGTTCTAACAAAAGCTGACAGACAACTGAAGTATGATGAAACTCAATAACAATGCCCCTTGATATCTTTCCAACATTATCAAAATATTTTGAATGTTTAAAGTCTATTTATAATTTTCATTATTTCATTAAAAGTTTCACTTGATTTATCACAGAACCTCTTTATAACACCAAAGTAAGACTGACCAAGTTGGCAATAAATCGGGGGTTTTCTGTATCAATTACACACTGGTCTGTAACTTTCACAATTCCATGATTTTTTGTGTAAATAACATGTCCTCTGGTCTAGCAATAAAACATTATGATAAAAAATCTAGTTTTTGGCTGGTATCCGTGGAAACACTTAAAATGCCTTGATTATCAGTGGATAGAATAAAATGTTTTTATATATATTATACACACCTAAATGCATAGAACTATATAGAAAATATTGACATCTCAATTCAGATTCTTCAAACCCACAACTTTCTAATAATAATTCAATAACTAATTGAACATACAAAATGATATAGTGTTATTTAAGTCTATGTAGTAGTTTTTTGTCACTAAACTGAAATAAAATAGTACAACCTAATCAAATTATTTTAGTACATAATATACTACATGTGTAAAATCAACTTCGTTTTAGACGTCTTATTTCTTTTTCAAGAACCTGCGTAACCCTTATGGCTTTTTCAGCTTTTTCACCTCCAATGTTCTTCAAGGCAACAAGTGCTGCTTCTCTGACATTTGATATGATATCATTTCTCCTGAAATAATTAAATAAAATGATTATTAGTTGAGTAATGGTGTTTTATGCCTGAATAAAGATTTCTTCACTTAAAATGAAGCAATCAGTTCTGGGATGGTTCCCAGAGAAAAGGTGGAGGAAACAGGAGTTCCCAGAGAAAACCATCAACCTCTAGCAAGCTAACTGACAAACTTTCTTAATTGGATCTGCCAGAGGAGAAAATAACATTATAATAAATATTAGTATTGTTCAGGTTTTAAAAAATGTCAATAAGTTAGAAGCAATAAAAAATTTATTTTGTGGTCATAAAATTGTCTCTTCCAAATAATGCCCCTTTAGAAGCCAATACATTAAACTTTTCACAGCGTAAAATGATATGTATTTCTATGTAATAATAAAAAATTATATACATGTAGTGTGAAACTGGGAGCAACACATGACTAACAACAAAAATACAAAAAAAAAAAAAAAAAAAAAAAAAAAAAATTAATCCTTGAAATTGAAAATTTTCTGTATTTTTTGTCAGCTACATAATTTTCTTAATAAATAGGTTAACATACCATAAATCTACTAGCCTATCGATTGCATCTTCAACTTTTAGATGACCAAGAGCCAGACAGGCAGCCTCCCTTACAACCCTGTCTTTGATATTAAGACATTTCATAATGTCATGAACCGTCTCGTTGTCATTTGAACCAGTCCTGGCTAACGAGATAATGGCTACTGCTTGTACATTTACATCCTTATCAGTTAGTAAATCTCTTAAAGCATCCACAACTGTGGCACTTTTGAACTTGCCTAAAAATCAAAATAATATAAAGTTTTTAAAATCATGACACTAGCTACTTGAAGTTTGATTCCAACCTTAACAAGATATAAATTTATGTCTCAGAAACAAAAATAGAAATACAGAAACATGGCATGTACCGGTATGCATAATCTATTACAACCTACTTGGCAAAGACACAGTAGTAAAATAAAATGGAAAATCGTAATCTGGCATCTACAGAAGTAAATCAATAGCTTCAATGATGATATTTTCTTCGTTCGGCTGATGTTTGCCAAATGCCAGCAGTGGTGAGTATGTGAAGAAATTATTGTTAAATGCTGCATCAGCATTGTTGCAGCTATTCACAGCTGGGGCATGTTAAAGATACAACATTATCAATAAAACATTCAATTGATGTAAAACTAAATACAATAGAAGATTTCGAAACCATGAAATAATAAAATGATAAAAACAGTAATATTACAGCTAAGTTACAGCTAAATCACTGGATAATATTTGATAAAAAATTTAATTTTATTGAACAAGTTTAATTATTTTCCAAAGGAATTATAAAAATTTAAGTCCACTGACATTACCAGCAGCAGTAAAATCAGTCATCTCTTTTTCTGTACATATTTTGTTTTATTCCATATTATCACTGATTTTGACGTCTCTGGCTTTCTGTACAGCACATGCAATTTAGTTGTGTATGTTTTGTGCATAATGACCACCTTTATATAAAGTTAACTTGTCCATTAAGCCAAGTGTTTATCGGCACCTGTGCCAAAAAGAACTTATATATGACCACCTGTTTGAAAAGTCCACATTTAAGGGTCCATTGGTGGTTTTAATACACAGGATTATTGTCTGAATAAGCATTTACTGTTTTTGACTACACTTTAATCATACCTAAATTTTCTATGGCCTGTGCCCTGACCAATGAATCCATTTTAAAGACTTCTCTCATGGCGTAGCTTTCTCTAGCTTGTTCCTGTATTCTAAGCCAAAGAGGTTGAACCATATCATCACTGGTACAAAAGTCTACAATAAGCAATAGGTAATATAAAATCCAAAATCTATGGTGTTATTATTAGCTAACCTTAAACTGGTAAAAAACCTCTCAGCAAATAATGCAAACAAATGGAAATACACAGATGATATGATATGATATGATATAATATATGATATGATATGGTATGATATGATATGATATGATATGATATATGATATGATATAATATATGGTATATGATATGATATAATATATGGTATAATATATGATATATGATATGATATATGATATGATATATGATATTTGATATGATATGATATGATATGATATGATATGAATTATGATATGATATGATATGATATGATATGATATGATATGATATGATATGATATGATATGATATGATATGATATGATATGATATGATATGATATGATGTGATATGATTTGATATGATATAATATGATACAATTTATGATATATTACTCTTCAAATCAATAGATGTGACAGGTGTTGCCAATGACATATAGGAATGCAACAGTTTTGCAAACAAAATGATATTGCAGCATCCTTTGAGACTGTATTTGTAATGCTTGTGTATAATAGATTGCAATGCTTACAAAGATGAACAGCTAGTGTCTTTAAACTTAAAGTTTAGTAATTTTCCCTTAACTGTAAACTGTTCTAGTGGCATCTAATGGGTATAAGTCAGAACTTGTTGTCATCCAAGTTCTTTCTGTACATAAATACATGTATTTATATATAAATTTATTAAATATTTTATTATACATAAATTTAATCTGTGTAACATAAGTGGGGAGTATAAGTTGCCATGCTTATAAAGGAATATACATCTAGTCCTATAATGGTTAAAGATATTAAAAAAAAAAGACAGTAATACATTTTAAAAAAAAAACCATAGATTCAGTAGAGAACTTGAGAAGGGTACAAATAAGTTAAGTTAAAAAATATAGAAACAGAAATAAGGCTTGTTACTGAAAATCACAAATATTTGTAAGGGATTAAATTTCGATATTTTCATGGGTTAAATGTCATGTAAGATTGCCCTCAATGGGATTTATTTTCACAAAACTCAGTTCCATGAAAATTTTTACCAATTGAATTTTTTAAAAAGGACAAAACCACAAAATTTCAACCCAATGGATAAAAATGATTCTACAGTAATTAATTATGAATTCATTAAATACTACTCACCAATAAAGTTGTCTTTATTAACAATTTCATCAGAACCAACTTCTAATTCCCTGTGTAAAATCTTAATTAACCATTCTGTATCCTCATCACCAAAGGTTTGTTTAAAGTCATCTTTGAAACTTGTGAGTAATTTTTCTTTGAATCTGTAACATTTCGAAAAAGGTTATAGCAAATATAACTCTGCCACCAAGGCCTTCTTTTAGAAAATAAGATAAGGGGTTCATTGAAATTACAATAGGTGGCTTCATCACCAATTCTCAACTAAGAATTTTATTTTAATTTTAACATTTTCATGGTCTAAACTTAGTATATTAGTCTGAAAGATTTTAAAAAGGCACTGAAGTCTTTGAAAAATTTAAAAAAAAAAAAAAAAAAAAAAAAAAAAAAAAAAAAAAAAAAGAAAAGAAAAAAAAAAGAAAATGGATTTTTCAGGTTTCAAAGCTTTACATACTTTGTCCAGGGTATTTGTGTAACAGCACCAAAAGTGTTCAGCCAGTATGCATTACCGTCCTCCAGATGCATCTTTGCAGCCTTATAGGCACTTTCTTCTTTATAAGTTTTTAGCATTGTCTTTCTAAATTTGCTTTCTTGTGTCTTTTGGGATTGTTCTTCAAAACAAAACACATGTAATATGAATTACTTTTGTAAAAAAAAAAAAAAAAAAAAAAAAAAAAAAAAGAAGCAATTACTACTTTGAGTAAGATTTAACTCCATATAATCATCATCATCATCATCAACTTTCAGTAATATTTGAATGTTTTTTTAACAAGAGGCCCATGGGCCTAAATGCTCACCTGAGGAAATGTCCAAAAACATGCAACGAACTTAATTACAAAAACTTTACAAAATTACTCAAGTTTGGAAATGCCACAATAAACAAACAGAAATATCTACTCACATTTAATTTATAAATAGCTAATACACATGATTTAACTATAGTACAATCAGTAATTTCCAAATCACTAACCATTTCAGTATACTTATGCAGCCATGATGTTGACCTTTTAACATATGATCTTGAATACTATATCAAAATGGTTGTAATATATCAATACCTACAATATTCTCATACACATGCTTTAAAAAAGTTAATGGTTTTAAGACAATTCAGAATTTCAGTCTTTTTCTACAGACATGACCTTGACCATTCAACATATGACCTTGAACAATATATCACAATAATTGCCATTTCAATATCTGCAACATTCTTATATACATGCCTATACAAAAAGTTTATAGTTTTCAAGATAATTCACAGTTTCAGTCTTTTCTACAGCTATGACCTTGATCTTTGAACATATGACCTTGAACCATATATCAAAATGATCGTCATATCAATAATTACAATATTCAAATATACATGCTTATACAAAAAGTTTATAGTTTTCAAGATAATTCACAATTTCAGTACACTTATGCAGCTATGACCTTGAACTTTCACCATATGACCTTGAACCATATATCAAAATAATTGCCATTTGAATACCTACAACATTTTAATATACATGCCTATACAAAAAGAAAATAGTTTTCAAGATAATTAACAATTTCAGTACACTTATGCAGCTATGACCTTGAACTTTGAACGATATATCAAAATGATTGCCATATCAAAACCTACAATATTCTAATTACATGCCTAGACAAGAAGATAATAGTTTTCAAGTTAATGCACCACTGTGGTAGCTCAGTCGTAAGTGGGAGGTCATGGGTTCTCCGGCCGGGTCTGACCCAAAACTTGAGAGTGGGTAGTGACTGTTCTTTCGCCAAACACTGGGCATTACAAAACGTCACGGTTCTTTCGAATGGGAACTTAAAATAAACGAGGTCCTGTGTCACAGCGTGGCACGATAAAGAACCCTGCTGTATAATGCCATCAGTGCAACGCACAGGCAAAATTTCAGCACTTTTATCTATAGCTGGAGACGTTTCGATATAAGTGAATTCTTGATTGGGATGTTAAACACCATTAACTCAACTTTTCAAGTTAATGCACAATTTTACAATTTATAAGCCAAGAATAACATTTCAGGGGCAACAACTTTTACTCCGAAGAACATCTAAAACAAAACGACACGTATCCTCCCTTTTGTTAAGTCCTGTTTACCAATTTTTTAAAAATCAAACTCAATATCACGAAGAATCATGCTCATATTGTTTCCTTTGTGTGTGTGTGTGTGTGTGTGTGTGTGTGTGTGTGTGTGTGTGTGTGTAAAAACAAATAAATCCCGAGATGTGGGGATGAAAATAATAATAACATCACACACAGGACTACAATAAAGCTACAGATAAAAACTACATGCAAACTACAGACGGTTAAATAGAAGTTAAAGTTTTTTCTTAAAAATACCTGGTATGTGAAAATCACAAACCGAAATTTTAAAAAGTGAAACCAGTGATTAAATAAAACAGAAAAATGAATATATTCATTGAGTCATTTAAGTAACGTTCAACTGTCAATGTTTTAAATAAGGGGATAAGAGCCTTCAACCACTGAACCACTAACCAGAAGTTCAGTTGCCCACAGGACATCGCAAAAAATTCCGCTAACTGCAACTGCAACAAAAGTGAGAGGTCGTGGGTTCGAACCCCGACCGAGTCTGAATTAAGACTTATTAGTTTGTAGTGACCGTTCTTTCGATAGGCACTCGGCATTACGAAATGAAAATCATGGTTCTTTCGGATGGGAACTTGAAAGGAACGAGGTCGCGTGGCACGATAAAGAACCCTGCTGTATAATGCCGTCAGCGCAAAGTACAGGCAAAGTTTCTGCATTCTCGCCTATAGCTGGCGACGTCTCGATGTAAGTGAAATATTCTTGAAGGGACGTTAAACGCCATTACTCAACTCCATTGATTCAAATGCCCATGCATCAGAAACCCATCGTGCTGTCATGTGCAGAATTTTGAATATTTCTCTTTGTAAAAATTCAAAATTTCATGTTTTTAATACCAAAGAAAATAGCTTTTTCTTGTGTTTATTTCAATATTTAATTTTTCAAATAAATTTTCTGGTACAAAAAAAAAAGTTTTAAAAATCTCAACTCAACTAAACGCAACAAATAGAACACAGCAAATATTTAAATTATTTATATTAGATAGCAACCAATAATAAAGAATTGATATCTTAATGTTATCATGATCCAATAGATGGGAATTGAAATCATACATTCATTTAAATTAAAACTATTTCAACTCTAGTTAGTTTAATAGCAAAAAGATTTTCAAAGAATCGGCTAAATTTAGTATAGCATCTTATTTTGATATCATGATATTCCAGAAGAACGTCATAATGAAAAAAAGTTACTGAAAACCTGTTACATATGTGAAATGGCTAGACATCTGGAATCTATAAACAAAACATGGAATAAATACATCAATTTGTAAATATCTAATGACCATTGAGAGTTTATGCGCAATACCCATGTACACATTTAAGTGCTTCAGGGAAAGAACTATAAGAAAAAACAATATTCATGAAAAATCACATATGCACATCTACAACTTCCAATGAACCTGTCCAAAATGTTTGATGTCAATCTTTTCAGTAACTTTCGAGGAGTATCGGTATGCGGTATAGTTTAAAAATTCAAGGGAAATAACTCCAAGAACATTCAACATTCAGCACCATAGACCCACCGGCGGTTCGGGCGTGGATATAAAAAGGTATGTATAAACTAAATTAACAGTTATTATGCTTAACCAAGCAAACCTTTCTTTGTGTTTAAATAATATTTATTTATTTTGAACAGTTAAAGACGCAAAACAGCATATGGAATCATTTATTTTAAAATTCGATAAGCATAGGCAGTATCCACTGAAAGTCCGTGCGAATATATACTTGGAGCGCAAAAAAGCAAGTGTGCAATGTGTATACTCTTCTCAGAACGTGAGCGACATTAAATTATATTTTACAGACATAGGTCGAACTAATATAGACCAAGTCTGAGTTTTGTGACTGTAGGCTTAACCACCCCCTTTTCTGAAAACAAAACAAACAAACAACAACAAAAAATAAATAAATAAATAAATAAATAAATAAAATAAAATAAAATAAAATAAAAATCTAACAACCTCGGAAATAAAGTCCGCCTAATTTGTTTTACAATGGATATTTTAACATTAACAATAGAGGTTTGTATGGTTTGTTGACACGTCTGCTTTAATGTATAACCACTTCGATTTCATCAAGTTTGCTTACGAACTAGACGTTTTGCCTTCAAATACAGCAGACATTCGCCATAGTCGCTCACACTAGATGTTTATATCTCCCATTGGTTGTCAATTATACTGAGTCAATTGTCTAAGCGTTTGCTGTATATAAAAGAAATCTAGAAGAAGTTTTTCAACCACGAAAAGTGCTAAAAAACAGTAAGAATAACAATATACCACGTAAAGTGCTAAAACACAGTAAGAATAACAATATTCAAACAATGAAGAAACACTATATGTAGAAATGTTTTTGTTACCTCGGCGTTCATTACTATATTTAAGTTTTCCTGTAAAACAACAAATGTGGCCGTTGAACAATACGGTTTATATAAATGAAATAAATGTTTAATGAACATCTTGTCCCGGTTTCACAATCATTCCTTAACTAAGATTTTCCTTGACTTAAATTTAGAAAATTTAGGCAACCTCTTTCTGAGTTACAAATAAAAATTCGTGATAAAACTAAATAAATATATAAGCATATAGACATTTGTGAAATGACAACTTAAATTTGTTGATATCTAAAAAATAACCGTATTATTAAGTTTTCAAATTTACAAGATTTAAGTTAAGAAAATCTTAGTTAAGGAATGACTGAAACCGAGGCCTGAATTATACAGCTGTGGGATCGTCAATGTTTTCTTCCACAAAATCTTATAATTCAGTTCACTAATAAAGGATGTTTGAGTTGGGTGGACAGAGGTCAATATGCATAATCTACACTTATGAAATGAAAACCTACAAGTACTTGAGTACATTGTAGTACATTCATGATGGACATTTTTATAAGAGATATGGACAGGATTTTAGTCATACAAACGTTTTGGGCCTATGTTATTTTTTTCTAACCAGATTCATTTATTGGAAAAAAGGCAACATTTCACTGGAGTAAATGGATCAAGATGACAGGAGTAAATGAAACATGATCACATGAAAACAAGTGTACAAGTTGGACCATGATTACAGTTAACAAGTGTAGTGTACTTGGACCATGATTACAGTTAACAAGTGTACTTGGGCCATGATTACATTTAACAAGTGTACTTGGGCCAAATGGTCATCTGGTCTCTAAATAGATTCATCACAATGGCAGTGAGTGGAATTTGAATGAACAATAAACCAAGTGCTGAACAAAAAGTCGTAAATTTACCAAGAAACAACATTATAAAACGTACCACTTTGTTCATCCTCTTCATTCTGTTTTTCTATGTCCTCAGCGACACTGCTACATAACTCCTTAACTTCGCTCTTAAAATTATTCACAGTCAGGCTATACCAAGGAAATCCCGCTAACTGTAATCTCCTTCAAATAAAACGCGAGAAAAATAACATATTTGCTTATCTAGTTCAGCAAGACTAACCAAAAGCTCTTACTAGTGTAAAACCCCATTAAACCTTATTTTTGTGACTCAAACAACAACTGATACTGCAATAGACATTGTCTGTCATACTGGGTTAAAACAAGCTGATATGAAGGCTTAAATGAATTAATATGTGTATGGACGGATGGTGAATTGATTATACCAGATACCAAAAAGTTCAAACGGTTCTGTGAATGCTGTCACCAATTTTAAGTTATTCTGCGTCATCATAATTTTTTTTTCTAAAATGGTTTTTAAATTTTAAATTTGATTTAGTGCCATAGGTGTAGCAAGCAGAACTAAAGTAGTAATTAATAAGTAATTCTGAGAAGCTTTTTTTCTCCATCAGACAGGTTGGTGCCTTTAGCCAAATATGTTTCATAAACGACTGGTATTCTAGTTTATAAATATTGTACCACTTTATTCAACAAGAATGCTGTACAGCAGACACGTATTATAGGATTTTTCTGGTCCAGTATGTGAAAAAAATGATCTTTTTCCAAAAAGGCGAGCTTGATTTTTGCAATTTATCATAGTAAGTAATAAATAACGGTACGATGTAGATGGGAAAAGGACTTTTACTAACTTTATTTACGAAACAAATTATGACCACTATGTTTAATGTTTTACGAGACCTTTCATGAAAAGTTCGCCCGAAATTAAAAAAGTACACTTACATGCCGTTATCCATGCCATTAAGTAGTTCATCACGTGACTCGAGAGCTACTGGAAAAATAGATTTTTTGGAAACATACGCCAAAGCCAGTTGATCCTGACATAACTTAGACTGAACTGAAGCGGATGACATGACAAATATAAATACCTGAAAAACCAAATTGATATGCAAAAACTTGGAAATCAGCATTTTAATATAAAGTACGAAAAAACACAATATAGTTATCACGAAAATCCTTAAAATTCTCGTCTACCAGCTACTCTTCCATGTACGTGTACTCCTTTTTTTCAAATGTACAAAATTGGAATTGCCTGCTCACAGTTGAGGTGACGGATTTATATCCAATTTAATATACATATCAATTTAAAAATTAATCGTACTTAGGTTAGTGTAATGTACATTTAAATTTAAATGTACAAAGAAAGAAAGAAGATATGTTTGATTCAGAAAATTGCCTTTAGCGAAATATCGCTGATAATTGGTTTACAGAACATTTTAATTTTTCGGAAGCTTTTCAAAGACCACATTGACGTGAACGTTGAATTTGTAGTGGATGTTGATTCAATTTTTGTTTAGTAGTAGTAGTAGTACATTTGTAGTTGTGTCATATGCTATTTTTGAATTTTTATAAAATAATACACTTTAAAAGTAGCACATGACAATAAATAATACAATTTAAAAGTAGCACATGACAATTGTCATAATTCATTTATTGATATGGATGATCCATAAATCGAAATTGTATGTAAAATCATTTTAAGATATTCAAAATTCGAAACAACTTTATTATTACGCAAAATATGTACAGACCTATCAATCTGATACATTGGGATTTTATCATATTTACATAAATACAAATACCAAAAATAAATTATTTGTAGGAAAAGTCTGAAACGCTGAGATATGAAAAATGTAAGCGACGATATAATACGTAGTTCTACAATGTGGTTTATTTTCTCACAGACACTTTAGCCAACCACTATTGACCCACGTCAAGATCGGTTGGTTGGTTAAGTGTTGTTTTTACGTCACATCAGAATTTTCCCCGCAATTATTGTTATTATTTTCAGTTTAACGCAAGTTCATATGATGAGTAAGGGGGCAAGTGTTTCTGATTTGCATTGTAGACCTGCTAACATTAGTACATACTTATGGCGACCTAATTTAGAGTACTAGATGACTCTCCTGCAATGGTAAAGTTGACATCGCAGACCATTGAGTCTATTATACTTGTACCGAGTCAACCATTTAAGGCATACACCACGTAAATTATACTCATGAGTCAAAACTCAACATCGCGGTTTAAACCAACGTAAAGAGTGTATGCTATTGGGACACAGTTCTTTATGTACGTTGTCAGGTTTCTCATCTCAGCTGAAATGGAATGATTAAAAACAGTGACACTTTTTCTGAATAATTGGGTGGCCCTTAAAAGAGCCTTTAGTAAAGATGTGAACGCTCTTTAATTTGCCTTGGTTATCTTCTTTACCGACTTTTTGGGAGAAGCTTTCTTTGCCTTCGGTTTAGCTTTAGGCTTGGCGGCTTTAGATTTAGTTGTCTTTGGTTTCTTCAATGACTTTTTAGCTGGCTTCTTTGCTTTCGGTTTCTTTGATGCTTTCTTTGTTTTCTTGGCTGCTGACTTTTTGGCTTTCTTTGCTGCCTTTGATTTCTTTGCCTTCTTTGGTTTCTTAGCTTTCTTTGGAGTTTTAGGTTTCTTTGCTTTCTTTGCTGCTTTTGGTACTTTGCCGACCCTAAATTTGCCCGTGGCGCCTGTTGCTGTGGATCCTTTTGGTCTAACCAAGACACCAGTGCTTAGTCCCTTAGCCAAAGCTACTTTGATCTGGGCTGCTGAAGAATGACAATTGTGAGCAGCAAGGTACTTCCTAATAGCCTGAGCTGAGGAACCATTTCTACTCTTCATGGATGCAATGGCAGTGACAATCATATTCAAAGTCGATGGTTTCTTTGGTCCTGTTGATTTCCTTGCTGATTTCTTCTTACTGCCTTTTTAGGCGATGGTGCTGGTGCAGTCTTTTGTGGAGACTTGCTGCGGCTTCTAGAACGGGAACGAGTGCTACTTGGCATGATTGAGTTTTATCAATCCAATATCCTTGACTGAAACAAGAATGACAAGTGACGATCGGTGCTTTGTATTTATGTCACTGTTACGGACGTAATAGAAGACATCCCTTCGCCTACACACATAATGTCGTCGAAGTGCATCCCGTTTTTCTCCAAGGCTGTGTTTTAAGCCAAACTTTAAACGTATACTATTTGAAAGTAAATGATAGATTAGTTTAACTGTGTGGTTATGTAATTAATATACGTGAAATGAAACCTATTTAAATATTTTGCTTGTTACTTAAACTCGATTTTTCGCTTTTTGTGAATGATTTATCATCAGTGTAAACAATATTTATGATCTTACTACTCCGTAAAATAACAATTTTTATCGTTTTTCACAAGGGTAAAAGAAATTTTGTTTAATTATATAAATGCGTGAATATTCGGCACAAAACTGATGCATTATTCAAGAGATGGCGTGAAAGGAATATCTTTAATCTTGTTTGAATTCGATGCCCTACTAGTGTGTTTGGGACAAAATATTGCGAGACGGCCATTTCTTGTGTCAGTCTGTCTCGGGGTTATCTATATTTTCTTTAAAAGTAATATAGATCTAGTTTGAAATCATAGGATGTGAAAAATAAATATTAAGGTTTTGACCGTTACATTTCGGGTTATTATCAGCATGTTAAAAAACAGAGAGCGACCTTTGGGAAAATGACTTAAATGCAGATGGTGTCCATGAAGGGGCGAAATATCTAGAAAAGGTTTTCGGAAATAAAGCGAAGCTAAGGTTAATCTATTTAGTTTAGGGGAACACAACCTCATTAAGCCTTAGATTTTAAACTTTAAAAAAAAAACTATTATTAAACACCTTAATTTATGAATCATATTTATTTCACGAGCATAAAATATAGATCTAATAAGTTTACTACTAAAAAACTAATACTTAGCAGTGCTACTTATATTAGTGTTACGGCAGACGTTAATCAGACAGTAATTTTTACAAAGCCACATGCTTTATATGGTAGATTTTTTTCAACTTTTTAATTTTTTTCTTTACAGAAAGGAAAAAAAATTAAGTGAAATAAAATTTATTTATTTTTAAAGTATTGAGAAAAACGTTTTATTATATGATCATTATAAAATAAATGAAAACATGATTCGGGAGCCTGGAAATTTTTGCAGTAAAATATCTTTGGTTGAATAATTAATTTAATCTTATCTGTGGAAATACAGAAAATTTAGTAGAAAAAAAATAAATTAAATATTCAACCAAAGATATTCAAAAATATATATATGAAAAGCAAATTTTTATGTTTTAACAGACTATGTTTAACATATTAAAAATTACCGGTAATCAATTTGAAATTTCATTCGGTTTTTACCAATATGTACAGTCCTATTAATTCCATAATCATGATCAGTACTTAATGATCATCATCAGTTTATTAGTATTGATAAACCAACTATCAGTTCAAAATGTTTTAATTCAATGAGTGGATGCTGCACAGATTTTAGAATCATAGTTTGGGTATAAATACAATGCACCTAGATGTTTAAAGTCAATATAAATGCCACACATTTTCATATACTAGCAGAATAATGGTGCGCACTCGCGCGCATGCTATTTAATTCATATCTAGTATTTGATCGTCTCTTTTACCAAGTCTGAACTTTTTAGCTACATACTTTTCCTCTTCATCTGTCACTTATAACACTATGGTTGATGCATTACTCTACTGGTTCTAAAACTAATGTGATTTCTTGAATTCTTGGGTAAAAGGTCCTCATAAAGACCAGTTAGTGTTTCAAATTTCAACTAGAAGATTGTTTATGTTCAAAAATAGTACCAAACTCACGAATTCCCTTAACTACAATTAAAATCTTTACTTTCAACTTCCTTTGTCTGTTAAGAGTGTCAAATTATAATACAGATAGTGACAGATATGTAAAAACAAAAACTATTACTAAACAAGAACATGGCAATGGCAACCAAGTACAGAATTATCTCATTAATACTGATGGAATATTGGGAGCCAGAAGCAAGATAAAACTGTGTTTAGACAACAGATCACAAATGTTTGACAGACACCAGTAAAAATGACCAAATAGTATCACATGTTCCTGTTCAGGTATAATTATAGCCAATCCTTCTTAGAACCTCACATTTTTGAGAAAGAAAAAAAAATTAGTCTCATTTACAATCAAGGATGTACAATTTTATTTTCACCAGGTCAACCACAGATACATTTTTGTTTAACCAGAGTTCTATTTCATGACAAGTTCTGCTTTAGTTCAGTTAAGACAAAGTTCTGGTTCCATTATGACAAGTTCCACTATACTTTTACTTTTATAAGGCTCTGGTTAATTCAGTGTTTCATTTAGATACGTGCCATTGTACTTTAATGAAGACAGGTGCTCTGATTATTCAGGGAACCTTACATCTAGACTGGGCATTGGTTAATTCAGTGTTCCATTCAGACAGGTTCCACTATAATTCAGTTGAACGGGTTTATTTGTTAACCCAGTGAGCCATTTAGAAAGGTTCCAGCTGTTTTCAGTTTAGACAGGCATTTTGTTTACTCAGGATTCTTTCATACAGGTTGCACTGTGATTAAGTTGACAGGTATCACCTAGTTTAACAAGAATTCCATAAATATTAAGCAGGTTCCACTTTTATGCAATCTAGATAGGGTTTTGGTTTACAAAGAATTCGTTTTGACAGGTTTGATGTAGATTAGCATAGAAAGGGGCTTTGTTTATTTAGAGCTAAATTTATATAGGTTGTACTGTAGTTAAAGTTAGATAGATGTTCTGTTTACCCAGGGTTTCATTTAGATGCATTTATCTTTAGCTTAGTTAAGACAAGTTTTTTGTTACCTAAAATTCCATTTCCACAAGTTGCATTACAGGTAGTAAGCTTATCCATTATTTTCACAAGACAAGTTCCTAAAAATCATACAGATTTGGTCCACATAGACTGGATTCACTGTAGTTCAGTAAGACTCACCCAGTTTCATGATCATTTCTCAACCAAGATTTTTCTTAACTTAAATCAGGCAAATCTGAAATCTTAACAATTTTATTATTTCTTAAGAAAATCTGGAATTTAAGGTGTCATTTTAAAGAACTCTTCACACTTTCACAATTTCATTCAGTTCTGTCAAAAACTTTTATTTGTAGTTAAAAAAAATTGCAAATTTCTCTAGATTTAAGTTGAGAAAAATCTTAGTTAATGGTTTTGAAACTGGAGTCAGGTGTTTGGTATACTAAAGGTTCCCTATAGAAGGTTCCACTGTAGTAGTTACGTAAATATAAAGGCAATTTGTTTTGTCTACCAAGGGTTCCATTCAACAGGATGCACTGCAGGTCAGTTTACCTAATGTTCCACTCTGACAAGTTGCACTATAGTATAGTTTAGACAGATGTTTTGTTCACCCAGAATTTCTTTTAGAAGGCTTCACTGTAGTTCAGTATAGACAGGTGTTTGGTTTACTAAGAATATATTTGGTAACATACTGAAATATATTTAGTGTCATACTGGAATATATTTAGTGACATACTAGAATATATTTTGTTACATACTGAAATATATTTAGTGACTTACTAGAATATATTTGGTAACATACTGAATATATTTAGTGACTTACTGGAATATATTTGGTAACATACTGGAATGTATTTAGTGACTTACTAGAATATATTTTGTTACATACTGAAATATATTTAGTGACTTACTGGAATATATTTGGTAACATACTGGAATATATTTGGTAACATACTGGAATGTATTTAGTGACTTACTAGAATATATTTGGTAACATACTGAAATATATTTAGTGACATATAAGAATATATTTGGTAACATACTGAAATATATTTAGTGACATATAAGAATAT
Source organism: Tegillarca granosa (assembly GCA_029721355.1). Classification (NCBI taxonomy): domain Eukaryota; kingdom Metazoa; phylum Mollusca; class Bivalvia; order Arcoida; family Arcidae; genus Tegillarca; species Tegillarca granosa. The sequence goes on from CM056607.1 coordinate 14,342,006, forward strand.
ACTTGGTAACATACTGGAAGGTATTTTGTAACATACTGGAATATATTTGGTAACATACTGGAATATATTTGGTAAAATACAAGAATATATTTGATAACATACCTGAATATATTTTAAGAGAGAGAGAGAGAGAGAGAGAGAGAGAGAGAGAGAGAGAGAGAGAGAGGGTAATTTACCTTGCATTCTACCACAGCTTGTCCTATCTTAGTGAAAACATCAGCACCAGTCATAATATCTTGACTATCCATCCACACAGTTAATCCAGAACTCTTTAGATTACCTATGAAAAAAAGACTTGTTAAAAGACTTGCTAAACCTATGATATACTAATTCAAAATAAAATTCTTCAGACAAAAAGGTGACAAAACAAATACATGTCATACTAAGATATGATAATGATTTCACAAAATGAAAAAATAAATAGTTTATACACTAATGGTTTGGGTGTCATTATTAAGAGACATCAGATCATGTTTTTATTGGGAAACTGATTGTAGTTGATATAAACATTGGGCTCATTTTGCATAGTCACTAAAGTATTTTGAAAGACAGAAAGGTAGAAAAAAATGTACCATGGGATTTTTAATTAATATGGGAGAAAAAAATCAATCTCCTCAAACACAAGGATGGTGCAATATTCTATCAATCCATGTTTAAATAATTATTTTTAACTATGTACCTTGTAATTTGAGGACCATGTCTTTATCTGCCTTGTCATAACTGATCATAACATCTGATTCTTTAGGGCCAACTGTAACCAAAGCTAACTTAGCCTGGACCTTTGTGCTACTCAGGGACATTTTGTTAATTGTTTATCTAAAATTAAAAAGAAAATACTAAAAATCATATGTCTCTAAATCTGATCCTTGATGGCAAACTATTTATGATAAATTTTATTTGACCTGACTAGCCGAATACACGACAAAAATATATATCCTCGATAGTTTGTCAAAAAGTGTTAAAAATCTACTCATTCAACCAGTCATGATGAAAAGAGCGTGTCTTGCAGTTATGATGCCTATTCCTTTATACAACGTATTGGAATAAACTGATCTTTTGAATCTTACCTTACCTGATATTTTACCTATAGGACTAATACGGAAGTTTACATGGTTGTTATGATTATTTTCTTTTTAACGCGGAGTTAAGGAACTTAACTTCCTTATGTTTGAAATAAATATAATACTGGAAAAGACCTGCTATTACGGGTTACATTTCAAGTGCGTGTCTACGATTAATTTTTGTTCATGTAGCATCTTACTCACAGATTGTAATATGTCACGATGGCCGAGTGGTTAAGGCGTTGGACTTGAAATCCAATGGGGTCTCCCCGCGCAGGTTCGAACCCTGCTCGTGACGATAATTTTTTTTGTTTTTCTTCTTTTTTATTACGTTATTTATTAAATTGAATAACAACGATAATAAAAAAATTATTATTATTATTTATTAATTAATTAATCTGACATAAATTATATTTATTAATTAATAATCTGACATAGTTAATACATACCTAGGTTAAAATAATCGAAAACTGTACAGAAAAAATAGAAATTACTGCAACTAAAATGCGAAACCAAAATCCTTATGACACTTGTAAATTAACAAACTATCTGTTTTTAAACACATTTTGATATTATGATTAAGATATAATAGGATTTATTCATCTCAGGTGTGAGGTGTAAAAAAAAAAACTGGTTAGTCCATTTGCACACAAGTTTTAGCTATAGACTAAAAGCCACCCACAGACACCGTGTAGCAACTCTAAATCTAGAAGGGGACACCTTGATAGTAATGAGTCGAGGGTGCGCTCAACACGAGTCACGCTATCGTAAATACCTACACGTACACAGTAAATTTAATAGGGCCTACTAGCTTTCAAATGTATACATATATTTGTAAAATTGATTGTTTCGAAAAGAAAAGCATGTTGATTCTTTATTCATTTTTCACTACTGTCGTAATTAGTCTAAGAAGTTCAAGATACATGGAATTAATGGTTTTAAACTTTTAAACTTATGCGCGCAGACCCCATGACGTGTACATTACACGATATTTTTTTACTGCATAACCAACACTTTTGCTTAAATTAATAAGAGTTATCTCTCTTTAATCATGAACATATTTTCTGTTCGTTGATATGAGAGCCTTGGTGACCATATGGTCTAAAACGAGCGCTTACGGATCGTAGTTCTTCATCGCTTCGTTTCAACACCACTACTATGTCCACTCCACTTAACTTGACTCGTCTTCACTCCACTCCACTCTACACTGTGTACTAATGCAACGAGAATTAAATTTTAAATTAATCCTTGGTTATGGAAATATTTGAGTATGCTTGTACCTAAAATTGGCTTAAAACTTAAATTTTTGTCAGCTTTTGAAGTAATCATCTGGGACAACTTCCAAAATGGTAGAGAATTATAAAACGCTTTAACAAGACTTTCTATGACTTTGTTGATTATATATGTATTAGAGTGTATGCTTGCCCTTCGTATGCTTTGTTAGCTTAGTGGATATGTAAATGAACCACTAACTGTAAATTACATTATTATTTGTTAAATGCGGATTCGAAATTAAAACATTTTGCATTTTATTTCTTTATTTATAAATTTTGATTTTCGTATAATTAATAAAACACAAACATACTAGGCTATTTTCAAATCACAATAACCCATCCACCCAATAACTCCCCCCCCAACCACCACCACCAAAAAAAAAAAAAAAAAAAAAAAAAAAAAAAAAAACAGTCGAGGAACTGACTATAATAAGAATCGGGTTCTTGTAAACTGTTTAAAGCTTGCTTATCAAGAAAAATAAAACTGCTGGCTTTTAAGATTAAAGATCTTATAATAGATTTGCTTTATTCATTAATCGATATAATTGCATGATTCATTGGTTCACATCTCATAAAGTTGTTGGTCTTTCATCTATAAAATCTCCACAGAATAATACCCAGATCGTTGTTGTAAAAACAATTAAAATCGAATATATATTTGGTAAAGCCTAATTGTAAATCATAAATCAATTAATAAACAGTTTGCCAGTATTGCAACACAAGACATTATACAAAAATGAAACTTTATATGGGATGTCTAACTTTCTAAATGGTTTTATAAACGGTATTGGAGTAATGAGGCCGAATGGGGCATACATTGGTCAACTGGCACATTTTGAAGACATTGATACGCCCGTATCTGTAATATCCCAAAGTCAGCAAGCAGGCTCCTTCGTTTTAAAAAGTTTCTATAGTGGAAACAGGCTTAATTACATCTTATGTTAAAAGACTTTCTATAGTGGAAACAAGCTTAATTACATCTTATGTTAAAAGAAAACGGACGGAAAGCTAAGCAAAGAAAATAAATAAATAAATATAATTACCATGTTTGTTATATAGCTTAAAGTGTATAAATAATCTTAGGTGTTATAATTACAATATAAATTTTATTGTTAGAAAGAACATAATCGATTTGTTGTATCGTCTTTTTTTTTTTTTTTTTTTTTTTTTTTTTTTTTTTTTTTTTTTTTTTTGAGCTCACTTTGTTCTATGTCATTAACTTATTTTCCAAATTTAGGATTATTTATATCACCATCTATATATCTTTACGTAAAGTTAAATAGATTGGGCTACAGTTATCTCTCCAGATTTAACAAGGTTGTGCATAAATTATGCTTGCTGTGAATAAAGAACCACCAGCAAGCAGTAGTGCATAATGTATGCCCATTGGTATACCAATTGTTTATTGAAAAATTATATTGCCGAAAACAACAAATACATTGTGAAAATAATTTAATGCAACATTTACCGGACTACAGGTTTGATAGCGTTAGCGCAGGATTTCCACTTTTTTTTAGCGACAGTCCTTTATCTGGCTAGGTTAATTTATTTATCTATTTATTTATTTATTTATTTATTTATTATTTTTTTTATTTTATTTTATTTTATTTTATTTTATTTTTATTTTTTTATTTATTTATTTTTTTTGTAAATTGTCAACCCGTTCTTGTAATTGATATAAGTTAGAAAAAACCTTTTGAGAAAAAAATTTAAAACGTTTTTTGGAAAGATATTGATTTGAAAATTTAGTATGTTCCATTTTATATAATTTTTAATATTATCAAAAGGCAAGGTAAGCACTGCATTATTTATTTGAAAACTACCCATAACAAGGTTTTCGTTTATTTACGTCATTTGAGCACAGATAACGGTGTAGCCTGGATGATATTAGTTGTTTATGATGACAGAATTCTAAATTTACAAGGTGTTAATTAAAATATAAACAACACAATTTTAAGGGACATATTCTTTGCACATGTTTTTAAATGTAAGACGAAAAGTACAGTTTCAGTGAATTACAGGTACGGAGAAACTTAAACAAATAACTAATGTGCTATACAAAAAAGTTCGATAGGCGAACACAGTGTTTCTTGGAACTTTTGTTGATATTGACTCTAGTAATTTCATTTCAGACTAGAATAAATCCTGTTAATATCCATGCGTGTTTTTATGTAATAAAATCGATAATACAATTTATACAACAAATAATAAGACATTTTAAGCTACATATAAAATCTTCTTCCGTCTCATGAGACGTAAATTACATGGTAAAAATTAAGTAACGGTTGTTAAAAGAACGAAGGGAAAATTTTATTGAAAAGATAAAAAGAATCAGTGTCTACTGTTATAAGGCTGGAATAACAACAGATGTAGGTTTTAAAACATATGTATAATGATATTTAATCAAAAATGTTTTTAACACTTTTGTGTGATATCTAAATAGCTCATCTTCTACTTTGATAAATTTACTCCACCTGCTTGCTTTTGCTCATCGTCCCCATATATTTATTAACCAGCTGGACATGTAGTAACTGGTGATCTTAATATTATTGAACTGTCTTCTTTCAAAAGATCTGAAATACAAAGATGCTCAACCTTTTAATTGGGGACAGACTTTCAAACATTTTATGGATTCAGTTAAAGAGTATGGTAGCCGTTAGGCTAAATAAAACGACGTTGAGCTTGAAACCTTATTTAACTGGATAAGAACATTAAGCTGTTTCATAAAAACAAGGATTGCCAAAGTTAAAGGATCTACGAGTACTAAACCTTCTTTTGTGCTCAGGGACCCTGATATTTCTTCACTCCTTACGGATATACATAGTAAGTATGTTGTTGTCCAAGCCGATAAAGCTTTCAACAACATTATTTTCGAATCCTACTTATACCAAAACTAATTTTACCAAAGATGAAGCACTTTCCAATCATAAGGAAGTTCTTGAGTGTTTCGGTATCAATCTTAAACCTTCCTTACTTGTAATAGATCCCAAAAATTTCACAAAATCTATAAAGGGAGATATACAGCAGGTGTTTTCTAAATATACTACTAAATCATAATCAGTAATTCTAGCACAATTTTGATATTCGTCAAAGTTGGCCTTCAGATTAATTCAGGAAAAAGTTTTCTCTACACATTGGAAATAATGTCATTAAAAGAAAATTGTTTGTGTCAATGACAAAAACGTTTTTTTATGTATTCAACATTTTATTTTAACCATCATCTACAAATCTTTAGTTTCCAAAACGGAACACTTTTGATTAAAAACGTTGCCTAAATCACTTTTTAAATGCCAAATGTTATCGATTTATACTAAGAAAAATTTCTTTTTTATCTCACCAATCGATAATGTTGTCTAACGAAATTTTCAAGCATGTGTACTAACCTTTTCTTGGGATTTCAACTTGGCACCTTCCATCAATACTAATGTACTCTGTAAATTTCATTAACCGTCATTATTTTCGACATATTCATACCAGACAAAACATGTGATGTTAAAATGTTACACTGAAATTATTTTTATTAATGCTAAACGGTATATAGTGTCTTTCATAAAGTGATTTTTCTATATTTAGATATCTATCAAAACTAAATTATCAGATTCAGATTTTTATTTTGGATCCCTCCATCATGATTTTTATATATTGAGCTATCGATCGATCTTGTGTCAAATCACCTAAAACTTATTGACATTCAATTTAATTCTGTTGAAAATAAAGTTTATTTAATTGTTTATCTGTATTAATCAAATACTTTCTGGAACACGTTGATGTAGAAAAGTTACAGTCGGATTAAAAATTTCAAGGGTTTAAAAAATTATAGAATAGCCGGGCATCACATATTCAAGGTTTCCGTCTCTATCTCTCGTTGTTTTACTTGACCACATATTTACATGTCATCATCAGCATCGTCATCATTATCTAACTCGGTAACATCATCATTTGCATCGGTTAAAAATCCACATGATTGAAAACACTTAGAAATTGTTTGTGATGTGGTTTCTGTCCATGCTCTCGCAATCTAATGCACACAATTCAATAAGTTATGTCTTTGCACAGTTTACTAGCGGAGTCCACATTGCCCATTTTTGTCAGCATTGCAGTAAGAAGATGTTTTCTGTACCGTCCTTTAAATGCACGGATGATTACCCGGTCTAGGGGTTGCAAGGCAGATGGTGTATTTGCTGGCAAGAATACTAATTTCACATTAGACAGTTCAGTATCAGGAGGAGAAGTAGCATTGTCCAATAGCATGATAGTTTTCTATTGCCCCGTCTCATTTTCTTGTTAATTGAGGATATCCATGATTCGAATAGATGTAAATTCATCCAAGCTTTTTGGTTTGACTCATAGTCTACAGGCAAACGTTGCTTTTTAACATTTTTGAAGCATCTTGGATTTTCAGCTTTCCCGATTACCAGAGGTTTAAGAGACATTAACTGCAAGTCGGGAAAAGATGTATGAATAGAAAGAAAACATCATTGTTTAAACATTAAAATCAAGTGTGGTAATTAGTAGATGGAAATTCCGGTTTCTGAGTGAAATTATTTTAATGATTAGAAAAATAAATGACAGATTTTGCATTAAAATCAAAGCAAAATCGGCCAAGTTTCGAGATCTGTTTTCACAGGTGAAATTCATAGTCAGAGGAAGGATTTTTCATAAAAAAATTGGCCGATATTCAGAATTCACAGGGTTTGGTTTATCAAGGTTTTTAACAAAAGGAATATAGAGGAAAAAATCGAGCATCGGACCTGGCCGGTTTTGACAGGATTTCGGTTTTCTTAGGGTTCGGTTTCCAGAGGTTATACTGTATATTTCCAAACAAAGCAAATATTTTATTAATCACATGCATCTTTAAACATGAAATATAACAAACAAAAACTACAGTAAAATTAAACAGCATTTGCTACATTTTAGCGAACAGCACTAAGCACTCTACGAAATGAAAGTAAATATGCTGTTGCATGTTGTTTTAGATGCAGTAAAAATAAACAGTTCTTTTACATACCACAATTTAGGATTTGAAAAAAAAAACTGCTACATAAAATCACAGATATGGTTTGGGAATACTGCACCAGGTATTCAATACAACATACAGTCCAAGAAAAAGTATCAAAAGTAATGTCACTGACTTCACGCATGATGTGAATATGGTCCTTTTAAAACCATATCATAAGATACAAATGCTGTGTCATAAACGTGACACTGTAGGAAATACAGTAACAAGAGAGTCGGCTGTAATCTTGAAAAAGCAAAGGAATTCTATAGAGTTTTGAAATCTCGGAAAAACAGTTAAAGCATTGAACAATACTGAAGGGGAGGATGAGGTAATGTTAAGAAAAAATTGCTAGATAAAAATGTAGAGCTACTACAAAAACATAAAGACAAATAGTGGATGGGAGGAAATAGGAATGTTACATTTGTAAATGTAAACCTAATCAATGGAATTACAATGTATTTATTTAAAAAGTTTGTGAACCGAGTAAATGGATAAATTAATTACCTGGAAAACAATTTCTTCGTGAAACTAAATAACTATTTAGACCATTTAAACATATACCACAAATTTAAAGCTTGCTGAATAAAGCAGAAAATGAATATGACAGGCATATTACATTGTATATGTAATGGAAACAGTACATCCATCATTAACATATTTCAAACAAATGAAGTATTATTTCTTTGCTGATCAATTAATGATGGTCTTATAATACTGAAATAATTAACAAAGAGTATCATAATGAACAATCAAATTAACATTTACGTGTAATTGAAATAAATTTTGAAGTTAGAACTTTAAAAATCGATCAATTAATTTTGAGACACGGAAAAAAGTTACAACCGAAAGCGTTAAGTAAAAATTGATAAACATAAAAACCTCAAACAAAAAAAAAAAAATAAAATAAATAAAAAAATAAAATTAAAAAAAAAATAATTATAATAATAAAACATATTGTTAAAAAATGAAATAAAAGAACCCGGCTACGAAGATAAATCCATTAACTTCAGAAGATGCCTTTAAAACTTTTTACAAGACAAAAGTATGAGTGTCGCAGGATAATGTCGCAGATAAAATTTTATAGGTAGTCGATTTTACTTTCTTAAGAATGTAAAAAGGAAGTTATATTCAAAAACACCATTTTAAGACATAACTAAATATAATATGGTTAGCCTTAAAGGGAAAAATATAAAGTAGCTTATTAAAATGTATTCAAGTAATTTACCAACATCCATCTAAGCATGTAGTTGATCTACATGAAAACAAAAACATATTACCGTTTTACTTTTTAATGTAGGGAAATTGTATTAGATCATGTTAGCTATTTTGAACAATATTCTAAAATGTTAAGTTTTATTTGTTTATAAAAATGCATAAAACATTTACAACGTTGTTACACTACAGCATACTACAATATAACACCATTTTACAAAATTTTTAAAAGTGCGAATTTCGCTTTTTCTACTTCCAGCTATACATATTATTTACTCGTTACATTTGATAAGTAAGGTTTTTTTTGTAAATATGCAAACATTGGTAGGCAATATACCGAAATATGTGCTAGAAGTTTAAAAATTATTTGTATTACCGATATCGATGGTCGTCAACATAAAGATTAGACTTATTGAAGTTATGAATAAACATATAATTCATATTATTTGCGATTATAAAAGATTAGTAGACCATTATGCTGCTAAATAAAAACGTTGAAGAAACAAAAACATTAAGGTCAAACGAATCATAGTATTTTAACGACAGTGATTTGTTGAAATATCTCCTAACAGTATAAACTGGCCAAAGTAAAAAACAAAACCTATCCTGAACACTACAACTAGATTTTTATTACCATTTAAGCGTCCTTTCTAAAACATCTCTTTTATTTTTGTGATCATTTTAGTTACTGAATACATATACATCAAATATTAATGACATACAACGTTCATTTCTCATGATGTAAATTATTATAGCAGTAAGGATGAATTAAGATTTCGACTTAACTAACTGTGTTCACAACAGCCTATTCTTATCTTATTTTTTAAGTTAGTATGTAATATGTTAAACAAAATGTATTGAATTTTTTTGGGGCAACACTTTTATCGCAGAATGTTAATTATGACATAAACAAAGTTTAATCTAATTTATTTTGGCGTAAATTATGTTTAAATTCCGAGTCTTTTAAAGTTATTTGTTATAATGTTTATATTGCGAAATGAACTTTCAATAAATTTTCAAAAAATGTACTAAACTTTCATTGGGTAAGTTAACAAAGATTTTTATCAGGCGCAATAGTTGAACTTTTTGCAATCATTTTCCTGATCCAAGTACATGTTGAAATAATTCACATACCACATTAAAACCAATTTGTCTCTTAGTCAAAATTATTCATGTTAAATAAAATATTTCAATCTGGCATCCTGTGTTACATTATTACCTTTCTTATTTGATCGACAATTCTATTCATAAGTCGCAAATAAAACAGACAACATACCAGTCCATGTCTAAGTCACGCTCCTCCCCCCCCCCCCCCACACACACACAAGAAAGAAAAAAGTGGAAATTTTGAAATCTGTCCAATTTAAGTTCACACGTGTATTTGCGGAAGGAAGCGAGGCCGCAAAAGTATTCTTTAAACTCTTTTGACAGATATTTTAAAATGAATGTCTTTTTATTATCAAGTTGATATAAGAAAATAGTGTAATATGATTTTACAATCTTTAATGCATTAAAATTTAGTGTCGGATAAAAAGTAATAAGTACGAACAATTGATTATAAAAGTATTGCCCATAAGTGCATCAAATGAAAATCATTTAATTTTTTCCGCCTTATATCGGTTGTTTAAGTCTCTTCAAAACCAATGAAAAAAAGCAATTACACGAATAATCATATTAAATGAGATATATTGTATATCCTACATTCCCTTAATTAATGGATGCCTAAATTAAAAGCTATCATTTTTAAAAACAATTTTCGTTAATATATATTACTAATCAAAATTAAACCCTTTAGATATTTTCTACTACTCTTGAGACAATGTACCCCTGAAAAAATATTTGTGTAATTAGTTTAGGTATAGTTTTAACTTTCTTTAAATATCCTACTTGATGGGGAAAAATCTCATTTAATAAAGTCGTAAACCATTAATGTATTATCTTAATTATTGTCATAACTAACATTGAAGTGGCTAGAGTGAAAAAAGTTTAAATGTCACATGATGCATTTTACCTATTCTGTACAACCAACTATGAAAATTTCTTTTTGTGTTTCTGGCTGTGAAAATGGCAGTTTTATGCGATTTTAAAGGGTTTTAGTGTCCCCATCCAAATTTGATGTCTAATAATATGTTCCAATATTAAACAATATAATCATTTTAATTTAGAAATCTAAGAATTTTAAGAGACGAATCTAATGTCAGGTTATAAATAAATTTTCATTATTTACGACTGAAGAAAGTACCTTATTTAAAAATAACTACACGATCTAAGGTATTTATACTTGTAAATTATAACAGATAACAGTAACAACAAAAAATAAACATGTTTTGAAGAATTTAAAAGTCCACGTGCTTCAAAATTGCCACATATATAGCTACAAATATACTGGATAAATTAAGATTAAATAGTATGGGTTTTTGGTGTCATTAAGGATTTAATCGTCACTGAACTTTTCATGTGTAAATTTTTAAATAATATCGGGAAGTATTAAGAGCTTCTGTTACATTTTGTAATGGTAACAAATCTACCTTTATTTCTATCAACGACATCCGTTTTTAAATGTCGCTGTTTAAGTCGATCGAATAATCATTTTCGGAATTCCGTTATGTATCCATTTTATTTAGTAGTAACCTAAAGTCATATTACGTAAAACGTTATATGTCGTAAACGTAATTGACTTTATTAACTTGTTTGATAAAATTGTTTTTATATTTTCTATATACGATTTTGAACAACCATCACCGTGTGTCTGATTCACTGATAAAAAGAGTAAATATTGACTAAAATTTACGTCATCATGGTTTGCAACGGGACCCAGTTTAGAACACACTTGCAAACATTTTTCACTCGAACCTTTTAGGTAATGAATGTTTTAGTAAATAACCAAGAGCAATTGAGTATGTTAGCGTTTTGGTAGAAGAGACACTCTGCACAACTATTCAGTTTATTTCTAAACGACTGAACGAACAATCAGTTTTGTTGCTTACTGGTTTTACCCGCAAAAACAAAAACTATTTTACCATTCTTCAGTGCACTTTACCGGCACTTCAGTGTTTAAGAAAAAACAAGTAATCTTAAGACCCCATTTAGCAGTCAGGTTGCCTTTTATATTTTTAGTATAGTCGTTACTATATGTATAACTCCGTTTACATTAAAAAAAATCTGTTAAAATATTCTGAAGAAACTAAACACAGTTTTCATTTTTTTGCAATTTGGTCTGATAAGTTTAAATATCAATTTTGAGACGAAACCTGTAGGGTTAATTTCAAAGTTATTGACTGAACTGCGTAAATAGTTAAAACTAAATTTTAACTTTTTTCGATAACTAAAATCTAGAATAATAAAATATCATTTCCCTTGCAATAAAAGTACGTTTTTACAAATATAACATAAACCGACATATTTAAAACCTTTTAGTAAGAAAACCCAGAAAAGATATTGAACAAAACTTGAGATTATTATGTTAGTTAAAAGGCTCAACACCTCGGTTTTAAAGCTTCCAATTTTTTCCAATTTTTTTTCATTTCATTCCCATTGGCTGTTAATTAACGGAGTCCTATAACGGGTTGGTCGATATTTAACGATGGTTTTTATTTGCTTGGAGCATGCGCATGGATGTACGGAAATTTCAATGAATCGAAGGCGAAACGTGACAAATTGTATTCATTGTCCGTCATTATTATCCAAATGTATTCGCAATGGTGTAACGTATCCCTTACAAAGTCACAATTGACAAATTTAATGAAATTCTGTGTTTAATTTATCGTATTTTGTTTGTAAGTTGTTTTAAACGACACAGTTTTTATTATGTTCTAAAATAAGATCCCACAGACTACATCTCTTTGGGAAATTATTGTTATTTCTTTATTTATTCCAGCTTTATCGTTGACCCAATTATAACAATTGTTTATCATGAACATTATTTATTAGTTCAGCACTGTTTGAACTTAATGCAGGAAAATGTACGAAAATTACCAGATAATAAACATCTATCGGAAATCAATCCGCCAGACAGATGTCATGTTTTGTAAAAAGCTATCATTATCCAGTAAACGTCAGAGCAATATAACCTCGAAAACGTTGAAAATCACGCCGATGTAAATTCATTTTGAAATTTTCTCTCTTTTTAAAATGTTCAACTTGTTTCTGTAAAAGAATAAAATATACTGCAAATGAAAAACGATTGTTCAAATGGTTTTGCCAAAATGAATTTATTTCATTTGGAAGGTGCTTTTGAAAAATGTAATCGTTAATTAAGAAAGATAAAGTGACACATATAAGATTAAGGCGATAAGCAAACAAAATCAGCATTTTATTGCGATTGAGACTATTTTAGTCACATAAAAATGTCGTCTGGAGTAAAGGTTATATCAAAGACGCTGTGTAGATTGTGCTACAAAATTATCGATCGAAACCTTTAATTTATTGGATGTTTATATAGTTTATTATCAAGAAGTTACAATGCCTTTTTTCAAGGAGTGATTCTACGCTTTCCTGTGGTGTTTGTATTACAAATTGCTCTTCCCAGAAGAGATGGTATGTGACCTTCAATGTCGAGTAGACTTTAAAATAACAGATAAAGTCAATACAAGAAATCCATATCAATATCAATTTTTTACTATAATTTTTTAAAGGCCAGGTATCAAAAACATTTACCAACGCCTCAAAAAAGAGTTATTTTGAATGTTTTAAAATTTAAACTTGAAACGTGAACTTCCACCAGGTAAGTAAAACCGGTTACTGCTGAAGGGTACCAACTTTCTGTTTGGCTATCTAAACCCAACATGTGCGTTGAAAATTTGAATTTGAAAATGCAAAAAACATTGGGATTTGGTTAGTCAAATGTATACAGGATTTGATACAGCAATTTTATATTTATCAACAATATTATTTGAATGGCAATAAACGTTCTGAGGTCCTAGAAAGGCCGGGACTTTAGACGCTAGCAGCTCGCTTCGTTGTAAAAAAAATCGGATTAGGAACAAGCTTTGCTATATCACATTAACTGTGGGATATAGGAGCGGAAAATTTGACAATAAAAAATTTAAAGTCATTCACGGTTGGCATATAGTTTCAAACGTAGCCTTTCTTGGGTTTCATAACTGAGGTATAAATCAAACAATAAAGCAAACTTTAAAAATCTTTTCTTTTATTTCAAGCTAACATGAATAAATGACAGTCACATAAAGACAATTAGAAACCTCAGCTATATTTCTGTATGTAGATTTAAATGAATTGGCGCTAGTCTTTTCTCCAGATATAACAAGGTTCTGCATAAATTATGCTTCACATGAATCGAATACGATTTGGTAAGCAATGAAGCAAAAATTGTGCCTATTTGTATACCGATAATTTGTTGGAACATTTAATACAGAATAATGGATAAGATAAAGTGGTGTAAATTGTAAAAATTCAAAAGTTTTTAATACTTTGTACAGAAGATACAATATTAGAAATGATTATTTTTAGTTTTTGTTTTAGAATTGTTTAAGAATCCTCAATTGGTTGATGTCAAATAAACAACATCGTTAGGGCCATCGTTAAAACTGTTAAATATGAGTTAGAATAATTGATAATGATTGAGTAGTATATTTAGAGGAGCCTTCTTCCTCTTTCAAAACAATATACATGTATGTTGTTTAAACAATGAGTGCCTTTAAGAACCAAACTTCCGGAACTTCTAAAAAGCCACTGAACACATCAGCTAGATGTTACAATATGCACTTGCATGAAAATAATTTTCTTAAAAACTTTATAAAGAGAGCGTTTAAGTTTCACTTTATTTGCTAAACTAGATATCCATTATGTTTTTGTGCCTTGTATTGAATTGACTAAGAAAAAGACACCTGTACCAAAATTACGAGAAGCGGCTGGTAAAAAGCGTCAATGGAATTCAACGATCTTGTTTTATATGAAATGTATTAATTATTAATTTGTTATATTATTCGTAGCATTAGCAATATAATTACGCAGATTTTGTCTCTTTAGGTAAGGTAGAGTCATCAACTTCGTTACTTATAAATCAAACAAACAAACCAAAAAATGGCAATTGTTATGTTGTGTTTGATATTTAAAGGGTTGTTATTTCATTGTTTGGTCAAATAACCTATTTTTGTGTGTATGTAAGGACCATTGGTGCACTGGTGATAATTCAAATGAAAGATTATAAAAGAGCCATAACTGATAAAACCACACCACTAAACATTGATTTCAGTGAATGTCCAAAGTAAATAAGATAAATTAAGGGTCCTTTTTCCTGTCCCTATTTCGTTTAGTTAAATTATGGTTTTTAAATTGTTTTCATTGTTGGAAATTTAATAAAATAAATTTTTACTAAACAATATAATAGTTTTAGTATTTGTCCTCTTTTTATGCTATAGCAAATTTGACGGTGAATATTAGATGAATATTGCTTTATTGGTCCCGAATACGTTAAAAGAGCAATAATCTTGACTTTGGTTTCATGTTAACAATTATCAAAAATAAATGTCCATAAAATTTCTTCAAAAATTGTAATACGAACAAAAGTATTTCACTTTTTAAATTTTTTTTAATGAAAGATTTGAAATAAAAATTTAGCACAAGTATATTTTCTTAGAAAAAATATCCTATTTATTTATTTATTTTATTTTATTTTTTGTGCTTGCTTATGATATAAAATGCAAGATTTAATTAACAGTTTTTTATATTAATTACTTAAGGTACAACTTGTTGGAAACATAATGCATTTATATAACATAATGTTTTACCTCGTGTATACAGAAACGCAATTTTCGTATGGAAAAAAATAAATAAGAAATAATTGAAATTTGCTGTCATGGGATTTGTGCATAATATGGTGTTTGTTCTATTATATGTTTTAGATTTATATTCATTTGTTTTGGCAATTTAGTGTTTGTTGTTGACAGTATCACTGATGAAAAGATCTTCAATTTTAATGATATTATTCAGTATTAATACGTCAAAAGGACAACCTAGATATTATTTCAGTTGAAATTCTTTTGTTAAGTTTTGTTAAGATTCATCATGTAATCTTTCTTTCTTTTAGAAGTTATTTAGCTGTTTATAGTCCTGGAAGTTCATGTCTTTCAATATTACAAGACGAATAACAGTTACATATTTAGAATTTGAATTTAGAGCACAAATAAAATGCCAAGCTTGTTTGTAATTTAATAACTAAGTTCAATAAAAAAAACCTCTCATCTTCACGTTCACTATCGAAAAGGGATATGCATTAGACTTTTATTTTTGGTTTCATTATTTTCTTGTCTTTGCTTTTGTTCCCCTTTTGTTTATTATTGTGGTCGAAGTTCAATGACATTTCATCCATTTTATACATTCAAAATGTTTGTCATCAATTTGTAGTTTTTGTAGAGATGTTTTGTCACTTTCAAGTTTTTCATTTAGGTTTTCATACATTTTTATCGTTATTGTCATTATTTTTGACTTTTACTTAGCATTATAGGAACAGACTACGTCTATTACAGTACTATTTCATTGATTTTAACCTGAGGAAAGTTCTAAGTTAGTGACACTTTACAACGAAAATGCTGAATATCACATTATCAAATTGTGTTGCAAATTATTTCGCACAAACACGAAAATTTATTATAGTGAAAATTCAAAACTTGCAATTTTATTTTGAATAATAAGTATAAAAATGATTACAAATTTATTTGCTTATTTGTGTAACAAATACAATCGTGACAATTTGTTCGCTAGATATCGGTTGTTTATGTTGCTTCAAAGTTAATTTTAGATTAGATACATAAATAACTACAGTGATTTAGGAAAAATGTAATTCTTTCGTTCCCTTAAAAGATTGATACTAAAATAAAAACCTTACAGTTTTAAAAATATAATGTGTTTATGAATAATTACTCCAAATGGAACACATATGAGCATTTGCTGTAGCATTTAGACAATGTTCTCTAAAGACATAGTCTAGTGTAATTAGTTTAGTTTTAGTTTGAACATTCTTTCACTATTAAACGTGATAAAAAAAACCCCATTTTGTGAAAGAAATTATTAGTGTATTTTTAAATAACCAAATAAAAATAAAAATCAAATTTTATGCTTCCTAATTAAATTGTTTGCTCAAATTGAACACATGATACCATTTTGGGGATTTAAGTTATTTTTTATTTAAGGAATAATTGTAATTTGTTTTCGTTTATGGGGTCATAGACTGAAAAAAAGTACAATTATTCCTTATAATTAAATTCAAATTATAATTAAATTCAAAAATAATTACAATATTTATAATATTAACCTTATCTTTTTTTACAACTTCTCACATGAAAGAGAGTACGAACAGCGCATTAATCTCAATGCAATGCAGCTGGATGCCCATAACTACCGCCGATACCTTTGCACGCTAGTTTCACCACCATTTCTAAATCGTTCGGTGTACATGTGTGTAGTACGTATATGTATCACTTGCATATATTTAAATTAATTTCAAACGGAGCTTGCAAACATGCAAACACATCGGGGAGGTACAACTCACACTAATTGCCCGCGATTGTGCTTTAAAATATAATTGACGATGGCTTCAAGCTGAGGGAGGGGCAAGATATGTTTGGACAAAATGAGACATCCGAGTTTGAAACTGAAATGTTAACCCGTAGAAAAATATCAATCAATAACACGTTGTTACCACTGTCAACAATACATTAACTAACAGAAGCCAAACATAAAGTGGTTCCAGCTGGTAGCAAACCGTTGATGTTCCTGTACTTGAGTGGGGACATTTCCCTGTCATCAGCGTAACATATCCACAAATGATATGTTGCACCTGCAGATTCACAAAACTCAAATTCGCTGCTGTCATCACGGCCATCATTTATGACTGCAGATCTTAAGACTAATCCTAAATATTTAACAACTTTCACGTTATAAATAAAGAAAACAAATGACACCGTTTACGTCAAGTAAGAGGAACAGGCGACAGACTGAATATTCGACCTAGTTGTCAGGAAACTGACGTCAGGAGTAATGACATGACGTGTGACGTATGCAGTCAAGAAAAATTTCGTCTATGAGATCATAGACGAAAAAAATTTCCAACGCTGGACTGTTTAATTATTAACTAATATTGCAGAACCCACTAAAGATTAAGCATACCGCTCCCGCATTCACATTATTCAATCAGAACTCTCATCATCTTAATACCGAACGCCAGTCAAGGCAGTATCTCAAATTTAAAATCTTATATGGATGCTATAGGAACTTGAATTTCTACCTTCAATTTTTGAGTGGAACAATTCACCTCCAATCCATCGAGACGGTTTTTAACATCGTGATCAAGTAGCGAATTAATAAAAACTACTTTATAATTGAAATCGATAAAAAGTTTATCCACCAGACGATTGTCATGTATTGTTCAAGCCATCATTTTAAAGAAATTCCTTCAAGAAAAAAATCTTGGAAACGTTAAGATGACGATTAAAAATAATTTGTACTAAATTTCTTCCTTTTGTTTATAAGGTTTTCAATTTGTTTCTGTAAAAGGATTCACACATTCTACAAATCTACACAACAATTTACTGCGATTTTTAAAAAAAAAAAAAACGATTAATTTGATTTGACAGATGCTTTATCATACTTTTAATCAAGAATGACAATATGTATAATATAAGACGATTGAAGCAATAAGCAAACGCTTTAATGCGACTGACACAGATTTTTTGGGTCCCAATAGAAAATGTTGTCTGGTTTTAAAGTGATACACAATATTAAGACAAATATGCGTTGCAGAACGTGATCGTAAAATATAAGTCAAAACCTTTAACTCGATGTTCATGAATATTTTATCAAGCCTTTTACATTAAGTAACCAGGCACTTGCTAGTAGTTAAAGAAGTCTTATAAAGGTAAAATTAAAAATTCTCACATATTTTAATAAATCAAACGAAAACATATTGGTCAAGGTTCAAATGACAATCCTTAAAACAATGTAAAACATAAAAAAAGTGGGTGAGTCATTCAAACTGTCGAACATTTTTTAAAAAGCTGGTCGCATCAACTACATATTAAAAAATACACTTGCATAAACAATCTTTAAAAACCTTAAAAGAAAGTTTTGTAGTTTCCATTCATTTGCTAAACTGATATCTATAATCATTGTTACATTGATTGACTGCCTGTAAAGATTGACATAGGAAAAGACAATTGTACCAATATTAAATAAAGCAGCGGAATGGAATCCCAAAAGTGATATTTTGTGTGACATTCATTCATTTTCATTTATTTATATATTTCAAAGAATGAAATTGTCGTATGCATTTATGATCAAATCAAGCCAATTCTATATTTTTTGACAAGGCAGAGGGGTCAACCGTACTCTTCGGCTACTAATATGCTTTTAATTAAACACAAAAACAGATAAAACCTAATGTTATGGTTTTGTTGAATATTTTTTAATCAAAAATTTATTAAGATATTGTTTTTTTCATTTTATCTGATATATTTATTTTACATATCTCAAACAAAAAAGTAATTGAAATGTTTTTGGAAATTGCTAAAATTGTTCCAAAAGTGTTAGAGCTTTTAATTTTTGTTTTCAAATGTGCATGTTTTCTTAGAAAATTAATTCCTAGTTTTTTATGTTAATGAATATCAAAGACAGGATTAAAATGACAGTTCTCAATATTTAGATGTTAAAGCTACAAGTTGTGGGAAACATAATGCATTTATATCACATCATTTATCATTTCATGTATAAACTAACGCCAATTTGTTTGAAAACAATAGCCTACTTAAAAAAATAAGTAATTGAAGTAATTGAAAATTGCTATCATAGGATTTCTGCATCAATGGACGTTGATTCTAATTTACGTTTTAGATTTAAATTCATTTCTTAAGGTAAGTGATGACACCAAGGGAAGTAACTCTATTCAACAGGACAAAACAACTGATCTGTAATAATAAATGTATAAAAAAAAATTACAAAATTTTTCAAGTCTACTGTCGATATACCATTATGTAAATATTTTGTTTTGTATTATTCTTGAGTGTTATTTTATTTATTTTAATAATTTTAAAAAATTTTAAATTTTAAGATCGTGAAAATATTCTAAATCTATCGTTTAGTTTGGCAAAAACCTGGTTATGCTACACGACCTTTACTTAATTTAGGGGCCTAATACACAGGAATAGATAATTTCATGAGTCTATGGGTCTTCCAAAATACGTGTATGCATTTTAGACATAATCTTTGGTAGGTTATATCGCTTTTGTGCAAAACAAATATAGAAAAATTAGGCATATGGCTAACCTCTAATCCCTCGGCGCAGATACTGGATGCACACACGGTTCTGCGGTTTAACAGACTTAGGATAGCGACAAATATCGATGATGATATGTGTATAAGCATACATAATAAGTTTTAAAAATGTCAAAATATCGAATAGATCTATTTCATTTATAACAAATCTTGCAATGAATTGAAATACTGGTCTTTCAGGAAGATTGTTGTGTGTCAGAAAATAGGATTTCAAAAAGGGAAAACGGTTGAGACAAAATCCGGAAATTGTTATTCGTTCTTAAAGAAGTAAAACACATTAAAAAGTTAATTATCAATCATTTTATTACAGAATTTGCTTTTTGGAATATACAAAATTAATCTTTGTAAATTTTCACAAACTTTAATACTCAAACAGTTTTTCAAACATGTCATTTTGTTGGTTTGAATTTTTTTATAGCAATTGAAAAAATAAGGGTAGGGGAGATAAACTTTCCCATATCTCGTAAACAAGAACCGAAACTTTTTTTTTTTTTTTTTTTTTTTTTTTTTTTCATTTTATTTTGAAAAATATGTTTCAACCTTCATTTTTGCAGTTTTTGAAAGAAACGTTATTCGCAGATTTTATGAAATATGGATTTTTTGACATAAACTGTCGATGAAAGTGAAGACACTTTTTGCACACTCTATTATAAAAACTTAAGTTTTTATTATTTGAATGCTATATATATCACTTCATTGCACGTCTTTTATTGAAATTTTGATTAAAATAATAAAAATAAAATATGTTTTTATTGCATCTAATCATTATTGAATTAATAACACACATGAAATTAACCCGCTGGGATATTTAGAAATGAGAAATGATTGTTAAAAAGTGGGGTAGGTTGAATGCACTCTACTGAAAAAAAGAAAACCCAAACATATGTATTTATTATTTTATTTAACAAAGCACATTCTGAGGAATGCGTGTGCAAATTTTCAAAAAATCCCAATTCGGGAAAATATTTTGCCTCTGTCGGGAACAACCTATAGGCGATTAGATAACCAAATATACATAAAAATGAATGAATTATATCGAAGTACCTTAATATTTGTTGATATTGTTCAGTATTTATCTTTCAAAGAAACTTCTTCAATAATGCTTTCATTTGTAAAGTTAAATAAGATTTTATATGTAAAATAAAAATAACAAATTAATTCTTGCTTTAAGTAGTTGGTGGAATAAACATATAAGTTTATTTAAATTCTCTTTTAACTCTCAATACGAAGTGTGTCTTTCATGTATCACAAGTTGTGGGAAAATACAATACATTTATATTACATAATTCATTATTTCACTAATAGAGTAACGCCATTTTGTCTTTGAACAATAGCTTAAATAAAACAATCATTGAAAATTGCCGCCATGGGATTTCTGCATAAATAGACCTTTGTTCAAATATGTTGAAGATTTAAGTTCATTTTTGTGAGCGATTTTATAATGAAAATAAACAATTACTATAATGCATTTTATCAAAGTTATTTATAAATTGTTGATATTATACTGTATTTATAAGGCAAAGGGTTTTTTTTATCGTACTTTCTTTTGTAAAGTTCAATGACAAATTGTATGTAAAATAAAAGTAAAAAATAAATACTTGTTTAAATCTGCCTTACGTTTTCCAAAGAAACAACTCAAACGGTGCTAATCTAATTAATGATGTTCCTAAAGAACAATGTTACATTTGGTTCAACGATAAGCTCGAATAATTACAGAAACAACAATAATTTCCAAGCAAGATGTAGCATGTGGAATCTAATATTAGAATATGGTTATGCATGAAAAACCAGGTCATTTAACAACATATTTCAAAACAATAAAATAATATAAATTAAACACTAATCTTCCCTAAATTTGTCATTGGTGACTTAGTAAGATATGTGCACATATGTGCACATCTGGCACATCAAAATTTAACTTGGATTTGTATTATATATTTACTTCCCCTGAGCGGGTACCGCTGCTGGTGGAGTTAAACTCCCCGAGGGTATCCATAACTCAGGAGGCAGTACTTTGTGCTGTCAGAAAATGTACCATATAGCAAAATTTTCAGTCGTGTAAAATTTGAAATTAATTTAAAACTAAGGTTTGTTCCCTCATGCAAAGCATTCCTTTGCTGGATTTGGATTTATATAATTTTAGAACTTTAGATTCATTATTTTCAACTGTTTGGCTTATATTTATTATCTATCAAACTTTTCGGTCTTAGTGTCATTGAGGAATGAATTTCCAAAATGTGCACATCTGGCACATCAAAATTTAACTGGTATTTGTATTATATATTTCCTTTAATTTAGATCCAATACTAGCAATAAATTTTATTATTATAAACCAATAATTGAAGTTGCAACTGCAGATAGCGTCCAAAATGCATAGCACATTCCTTAAATTTTATTTCCTCGTCAAATACAATTTTTTCATGCAGCGTAATTGAAATCATATTTATAGTTGATTTCATAATTGTCATTTTGTAATAGCGATTCTTGTGTAATTATGGGTCGTAGCTACTTAGTGGTAAAGACCTACACATTCAACACTGATGACATCTCATCGCTATAGGTTTAAGAAACTTTGTTTTGTAATCATGTACCTTTACATCTTGCTTCGTGTGTCAGAAGATGATCCATATTAGACTCTTTTGTTGATGCTAAGCTGATTTTAGACGCTTTTTTCAAATTGTTCCTAATTAAAGTAGAAAGAACAGTAGGCTGTTAGTAGAATGTATAGTTTGAGTAATTAATGCGCGTCTACCTAGAGAGCTGGGGGTAGGATCTTTTGCCCGTTCGAAAATATTCAAATTAAAAAAAACTATTTTCTGCTGCTTTGCATTAAGAGTACAGAGTATGAACTAGTTTAGCCGATACCAGGCACATGTTTAGTGATATAAAGTGCAAAAACGAATTAGAGCCCCTCATCACGTCGAATTTTCGACCCAGTTTGATGTGAATATCCTAAAAAAAGTGTCTATGCTACATTAGAATAACATTATCGGTATATTTCTGACACATACTACGTGATCTTAAGACACTTTCACTTTTAAATAACAACAACAGGGCGCTGATACTATAATAAATTCTATTTAATGAAAAGGGGTTATTGAGTGGGAAGAGTTGTTCACTTTTGGAAGCATTATTTTTAATTATCAAACTTGTGAAGCAATGGTGCAATTTTCTCTTCAATGATTTTTGTTTTTAATAATGTGATAAAATATTTCAAAATGATAGCAAATAGCTCGGATAAGAATTTGATCCGATTACTTGATTGAAATGAAGGTTCACATGCATTGTTGAGCATAAAACATTTTAGTTAAACCTCATTGCATGTTTAGGTGATAATCGATAACACTCGCTATGCAAAGACACTAAACAAGACTTTAAGGTTGCATGTAAAATCTAATAAACACTTAAAAGACACGCAAAGTTGTTGTTGAATAATTTCGTAAAATAAAGCTTATCTTAAGTCTTACATAAATTGAACACTTACTGGAAAATAAAGGTTAATTCGGGCTCATATATATATATATGTTGTTTCGCCATACTTATTTATGTAGTCAGACAAAATTACGAGACTAGTTTACAATTGTAGTATAGACTGTCCTTCTGTAAACAGTACATTATCATATAATAAAGACATTTTTGCAAAATATATCCTAGTCCGCATTTTTTCAGATTTTTTGTAGTAGTATGGCTCTTCGAGCGGAAGTATCGGTTGAGATCATTTTCTGAGGTCCTGGTAGGTGAAGTAAACTTTTTCCTCCACCTTCTATATACTCTGAACAAATACTTATCTTTCAGGAAGATGGACACTAGTAAAAGTAGTTAAAATGTACAATTAAATAGAGTACTGTTTCTTTTACAGTTTTTTAAAGTCGTAAAATACAAGGATTGCCATAACAAAAGTGTTTGTTTTTTCTTTTTGTTGACTGACTAAAGTAGGTTAAGGTTATCCTTTCTGTACGGTTGAGATCATTTTCTGAGGTCCTGGTAGGTGAAGTAAACTTTTTCCTCCACCTTCTATATACTCTGAACAAATACTTATCTTTCAGGAAGATGGACACTAGTAAAAGTAGTTAAAATGTACAATTAAATAGAGTACTGTTTCTTTTACAGTTTTTTAAAGTCGTAAAATACAAGGATTGCCATAACAAAAGTGTTTGTTTTTTCTTTTTGTTGACTGACTAAAGTAGGTTAAGGTTATCCTTTCTGTACTCTCACTTACATTTGTTACAACAGCTGTATTATTATGTGTGGAGAAGATTAATATTTGCTTTAAAGCACTAGGATATTAAACTTTATAAAATATGATCCCTTATTGCTTCTGTTTCCATTTTCTGATCGATCTTTCTGTAATCTTTATAACAAATGCATTGCTTAAGGTGAATGAACATTATATGATCTATGCTAAATCTTTTAAATTAAATACGATATAAACGTGTTGAATGTATCAGTTTACAATTAAAATTGATTTATATATGCTATATAAATTTTGATGAAGTAGAATTTATTAAATTTTTATATAAATTTTATATATATTTAACAATTGCCTGAAGCATTATAATGTTATTTATTTGAAATATAGAACAGGTAAAATAACATGTAGTTTTACAACCTAACCATGACTATGACTGTACTAAAATGAGCAAGCATTGTCTTAAACAATATAAATGAACTTTGTCAAATACAATTTATATTTTAACATCAAGATATAAAATTATAGTTCATTATTATAAAGCTTAAATAATTTGCGGGTTAATGAAATATTATACAATAATTGTCTTTGAATGAGGTCAATACATGGATAAATGGCTTGATGCAACCGATATTCACCGAGGCCGAAGGTCGAAGGCCGAGGTGAATATTGGTTGCATCAAGTCGATAGAACCATGTATTGACCGAATTCAAAGACTTTAATTGTTTTATTATATGACAAATAATTATTTGCCTATTTCAAGTGAAATAAAGTAGATTCCATGCAATATAAACAATACAGAAATTCCGTCTCCTCCATTATGATTGAGCAACTCAAGGGAGTAAATAACACATGATGAAAAGGCATCTTTAAGGATCTTTAAAGCCTCTTTAAAGCTGCCTTAAATGTCTCTTTAAGGACCTTTAAGGGGGCTTTAAGGATCCTTAAATATACCTTTAAGGAGTCTGTAAGGACTCCTTAAAGATCCTTAATGGAACTGAAATTTTAAGGATCTTTAAGGAGGCTTTAAGGATCTTTAAAGAAAAATTTATATTTTTCCGTTTTTAAAAAAGCAATGAAATATTATTTTTTAATTTCCTTTTTAAAATTTTATTTGAAAAAAAACTATTGCATGTATTAATTTTGAAAAAATAAAGTGATAATAAATTAATTTTTTATATCTAATTTTTTGATCTCAAGTTTTTAATTTGATTTATTTAATTTTATTTAATTTTTATTCATTTATTACATTCTTTAGTCTAATTGGATGTTACTTAATTAATTGGAAATTACAAGAAATTTTATCATTAAACTGTTCAATTGGTATCCGCTTTCACTGGGAATCGAACCCTGGTCCCTCAAGTTAGAAGTCCATCACCTTACCTATGTAGCTATGGAAGAAATGATACTGAAGTCGATAATTATAAAATATGTTCCTAACAATATGCAAATGAGATCACGTGACTGAAAGAAAGCAAGTGGGACATTTTTTATTTATTTGTGAAATTTTTTCTTTTATTTCTTTTAAAATATCTCTTATATCAAAAGGATCAAAATAATTTTATTAATTTATTTTTTTAAAAAAGATTCATATATAATATCATTTTTATCTATATATAGAATTTTAATTGCATTAGATAAAATATGTGTTGATAGGAATGCATTCCAAAATTTACCTGTAATATACTTGTATATCTAACATCAATCAGCAACATGGTGTTTGATGATCAAGTGTATTAATCACTTAATTAATTAGGTTGATGACATCTGTTTTTTCTTACCCCTTTTACTTGAAAATTATAATTACTAAGTATTTATATGTAATAATTAGAGATGTAATTGATACAGAAGAAGCGGTATGTTAACTATACAAACAGCTTTTTCATTAAATAATTGGTCATAATGTCCAAAATAAATAAATAAATAAATAAATAAAAAAAAAAAAAAAAATAAATAAATAAAAATAATATAATGTAAAATAAAATAAAATAATATAATATAATATAATTAATAAATAAATAAATATGGTCTTTCCGAGTTTATTTTCAACTACAACAAAAAAAATAAACAGTTAATTTTTTCTGGAATCTGCAGTTCACATAATTTACTAAGGCACTAGTAATATCATCCAAACATTTCCGGTGTGTGTGTGTATGTGGAGGGATTACCTATTTTTCACCGTCTAGTTGCGAATTAAATACAGAAAGAGATAAAAGTCAGAAATTGAATACATGTATATAGAAAGGGAGAGCATTTTTATGATTTACGGGCAGGTCAAGAATTCAATGTACAGGAGAGAGAGAGAGAGAGAGAGAGAGAGAGAGAGAGAGAGAGAGAGAGAGAGAGAGAGAGAGAGAGAGAGCTGATTACATTGAGGGAGAGACAGATAAGGGGCATCAGCGGAAACTAAATATTTTAAAGAAGGAGATATTAGGAACTGAATATGCTAAGAGAGAGACAGAGTGAGAGAGAGAGGGGGGTTCAAGGGAAACTGAATATTTTAGAGAGAGTGGGAGAGAGAGATAGTATCTACTTGTGTTTCAGAGAGAGAGGGGGGTCGGCAGAAACAGAATATGAGAGAGAGAGAGACAGAGGAGAGAGAGAGAGAGAGAGAGAGAGAGAGAGAGAGAGAGAGAGAGAGAGAGAGAGAGAGAGAGAGAGAGAGAGAGATCAGGAACTGAATACTTCGAGGGACAGAGAGATAGAGGAAGATCAGCAGAAACTGAATATTTTAAAAGAGAGAGAGAGAGAGACAGAGAGAGAGAGAGAGAGAGAGAGAGAGAGAGAGAGAGAGAGAGAGAGAGAGAGAGAGAGAGATGGTTCAGTTGAAACTAAATATTTTAGAGAGAGAACAATTGGAACAATTAGTGAATACATTGAGAGAGAGAGAGAGAGAAAGAGAGAGAGAGAGAGAGAGAGAGAGAGAGAGAGAGAGAGAGAGAGAGAGAGATTATATGAGTATTAATATTTAGAGAGAGGGGATAATATTCACTTTTCCAACTCTTTTTCATTAGTAATTGAAATTATTCGAATTCCGATATCATCATGTGTCAGTTTCATAAATGTCAATTCAAAGACACTAAAATGTGCTTTCCCTTAAAATAAATAAAATAAAATAAAATAAAATAAAATAAAATAAAATAAAATAAAATAAAATAATTAAATAAATGAAATAAAATAAAATAAAAAGATATATGACATGCTTAGAAGATTATTTTGCAATTTTATATCTTTACTTAATTTATGTTTAAATATTTTAATATTAAAATTGTCGCTTAAAATCACTTCCGAAAACACCCTTTTATTTCCAACACCCAGAGTTCAGGGTTAGGTAATCATTGGAACATGTTATTTGACTTTATAGTTATCTCCTACCTAAATAAGAAACTGCATATAAAAGTCAAAATCCGCGCGTTAAATCACCTGGGATCTATAATCAAACAAGTACCGCTGTATACAATTAACAAATACCGTTAATAACTTTATGCTTACTGCCGATGATTAAAACAAGGGTTGTTTACCTGCACCTTTGATCTCATTCATTTATGAATTAAGAAACAAGTATTATAAGGAAACTACATACGGCTCCTCTACACAAACTTTATGTAGAAATTAGAATTTAGACAGGCGTTATCTATGTCTCCTATGTCGTATAAATTATAAAAATTTAAATATACTAAAAACAAATTATACTTTTTAACTGAATTTATGTTATAGCAATCGTTACATTAATAATTAAAAAAATCGAATTTTTCATGATGAGACATCTTTAAGGATCTTTAAAGCCTCCTTAAAGATCCTTAAAATTTCAGTTCCATTAAGGATCCTTAAAGAGTCCTTAAAGATCCTTAAAGGTGTCCTATAAGTCCTTAAAGAGTCCTTAAAGATCCTTACAGATGGAACGGCTTTAAGGAGGCTTTAAGGCACCTTTAAGGATCTTTAAGGGCATGTTTAAGGATCTTTAAGGATCCTTAAAGATCCTTAAAGGAGGGGGTTGGTCTTGTGTAAAGAAAATAATTGGATAATTTTGTTGTGACGTCATTGAGACTGAAAAGGGGTCTGAACCAGTCCGGACCTCATATTATTGACCGCACGTGCATTTAGACAAGCAATACACGAAATATTTAATGACACATGACAAAATGACGACCAAAGGACGAAAAGAAAGATTCATAGTCATATAATAATTTAAATTATTCTTATCGTATTAAATTTTGTTAAAATAAATGGTTTTATCACATTTATAAAAAAATAATAACCCTGTTTTACTGGTATAATAAAGGTGTTGTAAAACTGCCCATATAACAAAATTCTCATGATACGGGAGATGGGGTGTGATAACCATATCCGTATTACACCCAATCTCCCGTTTCACACCCCATGCAAAAATCCATATCACTGGACGCAAACCCGAGTAAGCAAAAGTTTAACGTATCTATATATTAAAAGGATTTCAAAGGAAGTTACTACAAATACCGTGTTTTCAATTTGTCAACTAAACGTTCATGAATCTATCCGATCATGGATAAAGATAACCAGGGGAAAGTGTTGTACAATAATCCTCACTGACCCTGTATAAACCATATTGGGTCACTTACGTATCATGTAACGATTATATCCTACTGATCACCCTGAAGACTCAATGTAAATGTATGCGTAGTGACAAAATACTCTGTTCATGGAGCGAGAGAAGTTTTGTATGAAAACTTGCGTACATATTTAAAATGCCAAACAAACCAGTCCTACACGTTTTGTTTTTTAATTTAATCCAGAACAAGTCAAATAATACGCCTTATACACTGTGTAAGGTACTATTCTACCAAAACTTATCTGGTAACCTATCTGATAAAAACAAATTAGCGATGACTTTTTTTTTCATTTATAGTGTTATGAAAATAAAATTATTATTTTTGTAATAAAAAGATTATTACATCTCCTTTTCCATATCACACCTCATATCTACCAAAGGCATCCATATCAGCCAGAGAGCCTCTTTAAATTTCCTACCATTTTAAAGATTCTTATGTATATTACTAAAGTGTATAGATTTTGAGTAATTTTGATATACATCCCACTAAAGACTACAATTGTAAATGTTTTGATTTGCATTATTAGCTGTGATTTTGGTACATGAAACACGTTTATAAAACATATTGTTTTTTTTTTAAAAATTCGTAATGTTGATAATCTCCCGAATTATCAACAAATTTAAAATGTTAAAACCAATACCTTTTTTTTTCTTTTTTTTCTTTTTTTTTTTGAAAAAGTTAAAATTGATAACTGTTAATTTATTAATTTTTCTGTGTTAATGTTTTTTGAAAGAAAAATGTGGATAACTTTTTTTTTGTTAGAACCATATTGGTGGCAAAAGGATTTCTTGAATCGTACTTAACTTTTTCATCTATATGTCTATCGTTTTACCCACTATAAAACTCCTAACAGAAATTAACAATTCAAGTTTGTTACTTTTTGCGCTGCAAAGGTCTTACGAGACAAACATGACAGACATTGCTCTGTCTCGATTATGTTTGCCCTTACACTTCTGCTTTTACTGCATCACATATATCTCATATTTCTCTATTTAATACAATATCAAAATAATAAACAATATTGATTTCCGAAATGTGCACATCTGGCACATTAAAATTAATTATTTTTTGCATTATATATTTACTACTCCTGAACGGGTACCGCTGCTGGCGGTGTAAAACTCCCCAAGGGCAAAATTTAACTGGTATTTGTGTTATATATAGACTGACAGGATAAAAAACTCTTTCACCAACTTTCAGAAATTTTTGCGATTTGGTTTCCTTGATTAGGTATGGCTCTTGACAATTATATATTCTTTATCCAAATATTATTTTCTTATCATTAAAATTGCTGTATACTATGTGTTTTTAACAATTCTGAGAAGAGAATATTAAGTCTAAAGAAATATGTTGTAGTTGTCTTATTTAACTTTATAAAGGAGTTGAATTACAAAGCTTATTACAATTGTTAATATCTGACAAAGCCAGACAGACATTTTCATAAATAAATCACAGTTTTCTGGCTTTATGTTTTTGCGTAAATATATAAAAGGCTTTTTAAATAATAAGGATTCTTTTACTTATTCTCTATAAGAAGACATACCACATTGCAATATTTTATCAGACAAAAACATTAATCATTATATTAATTTTTCTAATATTCAGAAGGACTAAATTACATTTGGCAATTTGAGTTGCAATTTTCGGTGTTGATGTAAGCCATATAATTAAGAAAATGCTTTTATATGTTATCATTTATCACAATTTGAATGAATATAGAGAAATGTCATGTCATTTGGTAAAAAGATCGTTAAATAAAAGAATATCGGCACCATAAAAAATTGCAAAATGGTCATTAAGTTTTGATTCTCTCTCTCTCTCTCTCTCTCTCTCTCTCTCTCTCTCTCTCTCTCGCTCTCTCTCTCACACACACATATACACACACACACACATTCTCATTTTAGTCGTTATAAGTATAAACGGTATTCTAAAACATCCAATAATTGATTTTTTTTATGTATGTGCCTTATGTGACGTATTTTTATTACTTGATATTCAAGTTTGTTCGATAAACATGTATTTGTTCATAATATACAGTCTCTTGTTTGAAAAAAAAACTTATATTCTTATCGACAGTGAAATTTTTATGACCTTTTTCAGATGGATCTTACACAATTTATAATTTTTTTTATATCAATTTTTACTGATTTGGTACTGATTTAAATGCGGGACATGGAATTATAAAGAATAACGGATATTAAGTAAGCGTTTTGTCAATCATTATGGTTTAAAACCTGAAAAACAATTAAAAAACAACCATAAATCGGTATTATATCATTGGTAGTTTAAAGGCACTTCAACTTGTTTTACATCAAGTTTACATTTATGAAATATCACACTTTTTGATTTAATGTCATATTTTATTTGTGCAGTTTTTCGAAGAAACACAGATTCTTCAATAATCATTTTTTTGGAATGGAAATCATGTAAAAACCCTTTTTTCTTAGTCCTTTACAGTTTGTTGCTAAATTATAGTTAATAAGTAGCGATTTTTTTTTCATAATCTCAATATAGGACATCAGCAACATTATTAACACAGATTAACTGAATCAATTAAACAGAATGCTAAATACGCATTTGCGTTCATATTATTTACATAATTTCCATTATGGTATACTGCAATAACGATGAAGAACTGCAAATATTTCTGTTGACAATAAATACGACGTTTAATGTTTATTTGATAAAATAGTTTGGCAAACTCGTACACCTCCTTCCCTGGATTTAGCTTTATACTATTTTAATCAATAACTTGAACAGAATATTCATTTATATTTATAAAGATAAGAAAAGCTGTTAACTTGGCTTTGTTATTTCTTAATCTGCTGTTTTTATCATAGACCATGGTTCTATGGGGTTTCACCGAAAACAAAGGATGTATGTAAATTTTTAAGTACTTGTTTAATTTTGCTGTGCCATATTTGCACATTTTGCCGAATTCAGTTAAGGAATGCTTTGCCTAAGGGAACAAACCTTAGTTTAAAATATAATATGCTATTAAGTGATAACTTTGAATTCATTAATTTTTAACTGTTTGGCGTATGTTTTTCATCTATCAATCTTTTCGGCCCCTAGTGTCAATGATGAGGAATGATTATCCAAATGTGCACATCTGGCACATTAAAATTTATCAGGTATTTGTTATTTATATCTCACAATAATGTGTTTGGTGGTGTAATCTCCGCGAGGGTATCCATAACTCAGTAAGCAGTACTTTGTGCTGTCAGAAAAATATACCATTTGGCAAATATTTTCAGTCGTCCTAATTTTTGAAATTTGTTAAAAAAAAAAAAAACACTAAGGTCTGTTCCCTCATTCAAAACATTCCTTAGCTGGATTTGGATTCACATATTTTTGTAACTTTGAATTTATTAATTTTCAACTGTTTGGCGTATGTTATTCATCTATCAAACTTTTCGCCCCCTACTGTCACTGATGAGGAATGATTTTTCCGAAATGTGCACATCTGGCACATCAACATTTGGCAGGTATTTGTTATATATTTTATTGGTTTTTTATTATCTTTTAAGCACTAAGCTTTACTTAATCCTAACTGAAAACTTGCTTAGGTAATTCGTTTTTTTCTTTTGTTTAGAAATTAAAAAATTCAAATGGCGTCATTTCTTTAATCTGGAATAACATTTCACTTGGTGCATTTTATGAAATATGTCGTTCTACTTCTCCTTTGCCTTTTGTCTAGAGGTGTTCAGAAAAACTAAAATGCCAATATGATTTTTGAAAGGTTTCAGGTTTGAAGTTTTCATGTTTAATGTATAGATTCACTTCGTTAATCAAACCGAAGGCGGTTAGCTGTAACTTGTCCATTTTAAAATACAGTTCTAGTGTCGCATTATCGAACACGTCTTGAACCTTCTTTCTTAATGATTGATTTCTTTCAAACAATCAAGTATCTGTCTATTGAATCAACATTTTTTCTGAAAGAAAAGTTTAATATTTATCTATCAAATCTTAAAAGTAGTTTTTATTAGGAAATGATGTCTTTGTTTCTATAAGGTGTATTTAAATAGATTTTGTCGATTTCTGGTTCTGTACACTAAACAGTATGACATACGTCTTAGATATTACTTGAATTTGTCATTATTACTTAGCACAATGATTTTAACTTGTATATCTTTGCAAGTGTCTAGACACCGGGATTTATTTATTGTATAATGCGATTATATAAGTTTCGTTACATATATGTGACTTAACCCTCAGACAAAATGTTTAATCTATTTTTCTGAAGTTTATATGAAATATATGTCAAGTGTTTGAATTGCGTAATTGAGCTGCTTAAAATAAAGTCTCATTATGTGTTAATAAAGATTATTTTCTTTGTGTTTCTTTATTTTCAGGTTAAGTTCCAACCGTTTATGTGCCCATAGTTCTGTACAATTTCAGATCCTGTTAATATAACTTACATTACACTCGAATTGGTTAATTGGCCTGGAGTTTGATCGATGTTGCCACTTACATGGTAAATAGATCAAACAATGTTATATAATTTTGTTAGTTTTAGACGCACGTTTTTGGATCTTGTTTAATAATGCATCAATCTTAACTGCATGTGATATGTTACAGTCTTAACGTTGTATTTAGTGAAAAATTTCATATATTTTAGTTTTATTCAATAAGTTATATTTGAGATTTTTGATAATATAATATCTAGTTACAGCATTGTGGTAATAAAAACGAATTCAGTACCTTAAGGAAAATATCAATTAATAGCTTGCTTATAACATTTCAATCTTGTTACCATGCCAAGGACACAACGAATTAAATAAATACCTTACCCTAAAACATGAATGCATCAATATTATACAGAATGAATTTTACAACGTTTTACCTGTCAGTAAAAACAATTTATTAGAGTCCAACAATTGTGTTCCATTTTTTTCCAAAAAATCTAAATATATAACAAAGCGAAACGCCATTCGAGATTTTTTTGTGAACAATACTTTTGTAAGGATGCATAAGAAAGAAAATTGTAGTCATTTTAATATAGTTGTAAAATGTTTGGTTTCAGGCATTAATACTGATAGGTATATATAACAAATACCAGTTAAATTTTGATAGTAGTACTGCCTACTGAGTTATGGATACCCTCGGGGAGTTTTACTCCACCAGCAGCGGTACCCGCTCAGGGGTAGTAAATATATAACAAATGCCAGTTAAATTTTGATGTGCCAGGATGTGCACATTTTGGAAATTCATTCCTCATCAGTGACACTAAGACCGACAAGTTTGATAGATAAAAAACATAAGCCAAACAGTTGAAAATAATGAATCTAGAGTTCCAAATTGATATAAATCCAAATCCACCTAAGGAATGCTTTGCATGAGAAAACAAACCTTAGTTTTAAATAAATTTCAATTTTAGACGGCTGAAAATTTTGCTAAATGCTATATTATGCTTTAATTACGAAAGAAATAGAAGCAAATTCAAAGCTTATTTATTTAGTTTACAAAACATAAAACGTCTGAAATTCTTATCTAAACAAAACTAATGGAAAAGATTATTTTGTTCAACAGTGTTTGCTTTCGTCCTAAGTTTAAATAATGATCTAAAGATTTTTTTTACCTTATGTTATGTTCTTCGATGATTAAAATTAATGCAATTTTGATACTTATTAACTTGTATGTAGGCAACCTTAACATTTTGTCCGTTGACATAGTTAAAAAAAAGCCAAATATTTGAAAATTAAAGAATTTAAAGTTCCAAAATCACATGAATCCAATTTCAGCTTAGAAAAACTTTGCATTAGGTAATAAACCTCAGTTTTAGATAAGTTTAAAAAAGACGGTTGAAAATTTGGTATTTTACATTTTCTGACAACACAAGAAGTTTTTTTCACCAGCAGCGGTACACGCTGAGGGGTAGAAAATGTTTAACAAAATACCTGTGCTAAATTTAATGTGCCATAAATTCACATTTTAGAAATTATTTCCTCGTCAATGACGCAAGGGACCAAAAAGTTGATTGAAAAAAATAAGCCAATCATTTGAAAATTAATTGATCTAAAGTTCAAAAATCAAATGAAATAAAATCTAGGTAAGGAATACTTTGTATGAGAGGTCAGACTTCAGTTTTAAATAAGTTTCAAAAATTAAGACGGCTGAAAATTTTGTTACATAATACATGCTCTGGCAGTTCAAAGTACTGCCCAATGAGTCAAAGATACCCTCGGGATAAGAAACAAGGAAATATATATCTGTTGATTTTTAAGTAGCTTAAAATGCAGCGGGGGTTTTTTTTTTTTTTTTTTTTGAGTATCGTTAAAAATGTTCATTCATCCATGTAGCTAAGCAATAGTTTTTGCTCAATGGTGTAGAATTGTTATACAAACGTTATTGGGATATCTTCTTTAGTTAAATTTGAAATTCTTGAATAAAATCACTGAGAAAACATCAATTTTTCTCTTGTATAAATTATTAGTTAAACATAATTGATTAATAAAAATCAATTGACTGAAAAGTTTATACTTAAACCCAAATACTGATAAAGAACCATCCAAATGTTATTTAAAGAAGCCCGTCTTTTGTATAAGTCGTTTTATGTTATTAAAATTATATTACAGTAATGAAAAATGTATTTTTACATATTTAGTTTCTAACTTATTTTATTATTAATAATATAGTGCTTTAATGCATACCAATGAACAAACTACACAAATTACACAAGATGTTTGCAGAATAGAGTTCTACTGACCACTATTGAATGCCGATGATTACGATGATTATCAATTCAAGAAAAAACATGTCTTTAAACATAATTTAATTTGTATATCGATAATTGCAAAATTGTCTTCAGTAGAACATTGAGCTGGATGTTAATATTCGTTTTAACATTGCTTGCCATATATACAAATTTTCTAATTTATTGTGCATTTCTATTTTGTTTACAAATATTTCTTGACCATCACTTTCATGTTATATCACAGATCAAACAGAATTTGTAACAGTTATGACAAAATCACTATTGCATATAAGGAACTCGTTATTTTTATACAAAAAATTAAACTTCACGAAAACAACGTTAACGGTCTATCAAATAATTTGAAATTTATTTTCCAAAAGGTTCATACGACTTCTAGTCGAGAACTAAATAAAGTAGAAAAAAGTCTTTATCTGAACAAATGTATTTTGAAACAGTCTACGCAACTAACTTAGATAATCACATGTACAAGAAAAGACGTGGAAAGACAAATAATTTGAGCACTTGTCATGATATTATTGACCTCATAGAATCGTTAAAATCTTTAAAACAAGATGAACAAAAGAGACAGTCAGAATAAATTTAACAGCTTTAATTTAAGAATGCACTTTTTTCTAAGGCAATTGATTTCCTTGAATTATAAGAAAGTTCTTTCTTTTTTACATTTTACCATCTCTCCTGTAAAAATTTCAACAGATACAGGAAACTTGAACATTGCCATTATTAACGACCATATTCTTTTTGTACCAAGATCACCTTCAAAATGTAATGTAAGATCTATTGTTAAAAATTGATAATCGAAATCGATAGAAAAAGCAGCTCTCTAAATTTCTTTAAGAAATTCATATAGCAACTAAAATGTTGTAAGAAGTTATAATGATGATTAAACAGATACATATTTCCTAGTTTTTCCTCTAAATATTCTTCATTAATGTCAAGATAAGTCCGTTGTATAAATATTTGTCTATATTAAATTTGATTGAACTTATTTCCACACCTGTACTTATTTCGTCAACCTGCTGCAAAACATTGCCATTTGTTATTTTACTAACTGCCTTTTAGGTTTATTGTTTCCAGTAGATATAAAAGATATTTGTTAATTGTAAGACAGCATGTATAGCGTCATACTATTTACAAAATATAAGATGGATTTTTTTTATTCCAAAGGAACATAAAAACTACGTTTTTGCGTTGTATTTAGTGATTCAATAATACCGCTACCTTACAATACGCTTTTGGAAACCATTGACGTTTTTTATTGAAACATCGTTTTAATATCGGTGAAAATTAAGTAAAAAAATGTTTTATTTTATCTAGGTACATCTTGGGGATATTTTAAGATACAGCAAAGATTTAGTTTTAAAAACATCTCTGGGTTGTGTAAAAGGTGAATTTTGTTGCAGACACCATAGCTTACTTATATGCATTAGCATATCTGTAAGTATCATATAAAATATAAACGAGCTGGGACATTAAAAATAATAGGTAAAATATTGTTTACAATAGGTACCTTGTACAATAAATGGACAATTGATTGAAAAAAGTGTAAAAATGATAGGAAAAAAACCAGCAAATGATATTGTCATACACAATAAAGGCTTCCGGTCTTTTTTATTTTTGTCTGGAAATGTAGTTTCGTGTTGGTAGAATGTGCTTTTACTAAATATGTGTTTTGGAACTTTGAATTTATCAATTTTCAAATGTTTTGCTTAAAAAGTATTATTTTTATCAAACGTTTCAGCCCCTAGTGTTACTGATGAAGAATGATTTTCCGAAATGTGCACATGTGACAGATCAAAATCTAACAGGTATTTGTGTTAAATATTACTTACAAAATATTCTCCTCTTGAATGATATTGTTTTTTGCATTTAAATAACACCTAATGTTTAAGCGTAAATACGTAAAAGTAACAGTCCAAGTGTTGCATCAAGATGAAAAATCCCTATAAGTATTGTTTTGGTTGTTCTGGAAAAAATATTATTACTGACTTTTTTTTTTTCAAGGAAAAAGTCCTGTACACATTTTACCATTTAGAGACATACACAATCTGGTACAAAATACAACTATTCAGAATTTTAATTGACTTGAATTTAAAAATTAACAAATATCTATGAAGATGTCGTTATTATTACTCCCGTCATGAGATTTTTATTATTACTCTGTCGACTTGTGTATTGCAATATGTTGTTCCCTTCCACGATGTTAACAGTACTGTAGTCATTTATCAAGCAAATATATAATACAAAGACAAGGTAGATTTTGATGTGCCAGAGGTGCACCATGTGCACCATGTTCTCCAGAAACATTTTATGGAAAGTAAAATTCGCTCTTTCTATACTTTTTTACACATTTCATCTCTGCAAATTGATATAGAATATATAAATATGTAAGCACTTACTTATTAATGTCAAAGTCGTCATGAACAAAATCAGCAGTACTTGATAAATGAGAAAATGCCACAACCATGGTTCATAATTTTTTTTCACTCGTTATGGTCCATAATCTTTATTACATTTTGTTGTTTTAATGTAAAAATTAAACTTTGGTTTTGCTTAATTGTTTTAGAAAGCTCATGGAAATTTGTATGTGCACAATGTATTGTAAGAGCATCAGTAGAGAAGGTTTATATTTTGCTTATGACATAGTACGTCTATGAAAACGCTTAATCGATTTTAGTTCAGTTTGATGTTTTCATCAAATAATACATGTTATCCAATGCATTACATCTTATAAATTTCATCAAGCAAAGAGAGTTTATCAATGGGCAAATTCGAAACCATCAGATCGTAAACATAACTTCATATTCATTATCACAGCTAATAGAATTATAAGAAGTACTAATAACATTTTCATCGTCACAAAACAGGTTGGCATACAAATAGAATGTTAGCTGATAACTTAACTTCAGTCTTATTTTTTTCGTGTCAAATAATCTGTTTAATACCAATTTATCAGGATATTACACAAAACTGAGAGAGAGAGAGAGAGAGAGAGAGAGAGAGAGAGAGAGAGAGAGAGAGAGAGAGAGAGAGAGTAGCCTCGTATTCAACTTAAAATAGAATCCTGTTCATGCTTTTATGGTCTAAAACGATACCAAACCTCAGATTACAATATATATATAAATATATATATACAACTCTGTTGTTATACTCCTTTGGATTGTGATATAAATGATTACTTCGTAAAAGATGACCAATTTGTTTATATCACATATATACGATTACTATTACTATAATAAATCTGGCTCTGATGAAATCACATGTTTAGGTAAGTAATAACTGAAACCATGATGAGTTTATAATTTTGTCAGATTTAGGTAATTTTCAGTGTGTGATTACATG
This sequence comes from Tegillarca granosa, assembly GCA_029721355.1. Taxonomy (NCBI): domain Eukaryota; kingdom Metazoa; phylum Mollusca; class Bivalvia; order Arcoida; family Arcidae; genus Tegillarca; species Tegillarca granosa. Next base: position 14,380,673 of record CM056607.1, read on the forward strand.
ATCATTTATGATATATTACTTAAGTCATAAATATGCCGGTGATCTTTCACATACAGATTTATCTCTTTTGAGATGGAGATAAGAAATTGATAAAACACATTAATCACATAAAGCATCCTATTCCTACTTTATTTCGATTACATGATCATCCAGATACATAGATAATAACATTATCTATAGAAGGCAGTATTAAATGATTAAGCGGGATTTTTGACAAAAGCATAGATCAGATCAGAATTATCCATCTAAAATATATATTCTTGAAAGCTGTAGGCAAGAAACTGTTTCCCTGATAATAACCCACAGACTCAAATACATATAAATTCTGCTACATGTCGTTTGAAGGAACTGTAAATACTATGAACTAAATAACTAACTATACTTGGTTCCAAAAAAATGCAAATTCAGTCGGTCGCTAGAACGTCTTTAACATCAAACATGCTCAAAGACGCTAATAATCAATCCAAAACCTTGCCCTTATATTTTATAAAAACACTATTGCAATTTCTATAAAGTAGAATCGGCACACCTGTTATTCTGAAAAAGTTATTGAAATTATCATTTTTGCAAATTTTCATTATGTGGATTTTTTTCAATCAGTATTTATGCATTGCATCATAATAGCCTCTACTCATTGCGGCGTCTCATTAAATACAACCGTGAAAAATCATTTTACCAGTAGACTTAAGCAGAAGAAAACGATTCATTCTAGTTCTGTTTCCCTTTGACTTTGGCTCATAATAACAAAGAGAGACCAGAAATCAATTACGTAAGACATTTTATATTAGTGATTTTTAGTAAGAGTCATATACAATTAAGCAAATACTTAGGGATTTGAAATCAAATTTTCAAACCATTGTAGAACTCTGATAACCGAATATGTACATATCCTCCGATGGCCTGAATGCAAAATTGGCAGTTTTTATAGACACAAATCTTAATATAAAATGTTTTTAATCTTCACATTGTTGCAACAAATAAGTCGAAAAATCAACACCAATTACATATGTAACTCATTTGTTTTCAAGCACAAGACTTATTTGGTTTTAAATACTAGATTTTATGGCTCTGTCAGATTTTAAATGGCTAAGTAAGTACATGTTATATAAAAAAATTGAAATTATTTGCAGTTAATGCTTTTAAGACAACAGTATATGACACAAAAAATAACAACAACAAGCAGAAAAAACTAAAACAAGTTTTTTTGTTTATGTTGATTTGTTAATGATTGAATAAGAGGAAAAATCAACCAATGATCATTAAAATTTTACGAGTTACAATTTGATAAGTAAATTTCCGAGATTTTGCTTAAAAGCGACAAATTTTTTTTTCATATAAGGAATAGTGACTAGTGCCATTTTTACTTATCAAAATAGAGTTATTCATTGTTTTTCATTCTTTAATAATTTTCTTAACATGTAAGTTACAGTTTGATATGATAAAGATCACATGTCACGTAGACCGGTTCAAAAGATAAGGATTTTTTTAAACATATTTTAGATAAAAACTGTTTAGGAATATGCAACAAATGCCCTTGTAAATATGAAACATTATCTCAGTTTTTAGTTTGTTTTGGGATATTGTTATTTGAAAATAAACTGATATGTTTGCGTTTTATTCTTTGTCGAAAATTGCAAATAACTTACACAGTACTTAGATAAGTTTAAATGATATATCTATGCTCAATTGAAAAAGAATAAAACTATCTCGATCAAATTTACTTTATCATTGCTTAGATGTCATCAGATTATATCTTTAAATCAAGATAAAGTATTATTTTTTGTACCTTGATGCAATTACGTCACAATATATTTGCTTTACCTTGTGGCGTTTATTTAGTAAAGATAAGATGCTGCTTGCCACATACACGAATTGCTTAAGATAAAACCCAAGATTAACAGTACCGGTCCTTGCCCATATCACAATCCCAAAAACAAAGCAAAACTTTACAAACTGGCAATATATGTTATACACGTGAACCTTCCATCAAGAAAGTGCCCCGGAAGGGTAGGCACTTCCTGTCTAGCTAGCTACACCCGTACGTGCAAGTCAATTTTGAGAATGAAAGGAACAAATAACCATGTTAAGTCAAATATATCCAGTATAAGTTTTTGATACAGTAACTACATACTTATCAACAATATCGTGATGACGGCCTCAAAACTGTTAAGGGCCTTGATTAGCCTAGGCTTGCAATATCCTTGTGTCAACAATTTAATTGTTAGTAATTTGCTTCGTTGCAGAAAGTTCCCAAAGTGGGAACAAGTTCTACCGTACCGTATCAAATGTGAAACATATACACCATACGCAGGAGAAGCAGGGATATTACTGCAAAGAAACGGAAAGTTGACAATAGAAAAATCGATGGCTATTCCAATCTGTAATAACATCTTCAGTTGGACTTCCGCACTAACTTAATGTGTTGTGTTTGTGTAGATGAATATGTGTGTCTCTGGCGGTTTGCTTACAGGAATACCTCTAAATCTTGTAGGATTTAATTATTGAATAATCGTTTATTGCCAAGCAGATACATATAACGCTTAAGGGTCACTGGCCATTATCCTGTCCAAATATAATACCATGCAGTATCTTGTTGTGAATCTTACCTGACAATAATATCTTTTGTAAAATCATAAAATTGTTGAATAACATTTAAGCCAGGTAGATCTCCAACATAGTGGCCAACAGTCATTGAACCCTGTTGTGTATAAAGACAATAACCGGTTAGTGCCTGGAATTTAGTGATATACCTGACAATAATGTTTCAATACAGTTATAAAACAAAAAGCCAAAGTTAAACCGAATTGTGAAAAACTATTTTGATTTTTAATTTCTATAATTTCCAATATTATTACATTATATTTCCAATTACGACGTAAGAAATGATATTTTCATTATTTTAAAGTTACCCAAACTACAATGTTGGACAGACAGTTCTACATCTTTTTTCATCATTTTTTTATAAACCGTGAGGTTAATTTGGTTAATTTGTAAACGTTCTCTTGGTTGGTATCATCCGAGTTAGGTACGGTTCAATAAATATCTTAATCAACAGATTGATCAAAAAACAAATACATTAAAAATTAATATTAAGGACTATTATGAAAGCTGTATGATGACACTGACATGATTTGACAAATGATATTGTGATCTATAAAAGAGTCTGGTAAAGTTTTCTGATTGTATTCATTTTTATGTTAATTTTTTTTATTGTATTTAAGTTTTTAAACTATTTCTTTATTTCACGTTTCATTGAACCTCTTATTTATCATTAAAATCAAATGAAAACTTTGTAATCTGTGACCTGACAGATCTGAAAACTATAATATCATACTTGAATAAGAATGTATCGAGTCTTCACTTACAATATTTTGATGAAAGGCTTTATATTAATGGAAAACTTTAATATTTTATGTTTCACAATATTGTAGAATGTTAATAATAGTGTGTATATAGTACGTCATGATTGAGATAATCTATAACATCTTTAAAAAAAAGTTTTTGTAGCAATATGTAACGTGACCTCAAAAAGTACTTAATAAAAAATCGCTTGATATTCTTTATTTATTTATTTATTTCATTTCATTTCATTTCATTTCATTTCATTTCATTTCATTTCATTTCATTTATTTTATTTTATTTATTTATTTTATTGGGGGGCAGTCTTATGCATAAATGCAAATAAAGAGAGAGAGAGAGAGAGAGAGAGAGAGAGAGAGAGAGAGAGAGAGAGAGAGAGAGAGAGCACATTTTAGTGTCTTTGAAACTAGCACATATGATGAACTGACACAGTCATGATGATATCGGAATTCGAATAATGTCAATTCCTAAAGAAAAAGAGTTGGTAAAGTAAATATTTAAAACAAAATAAAAATATTACGGTAAAGGTTATTATTTTCAAACATGATGTTTGTAGTTAAGATACTGCTTTTTCTGTATCAATTACATTTCTAATTATAACATATAAATAATAATATTTTCAAGTAAAATGAGTTAGAAATAACAGATGCCATCAACATAATTAATTAAGTGATTAATACACTTGATCATCAAACACCATCTTGCTGACTGATGTTAGAGATACTAGTTTATTACAGGTAATTTTTGAATGCATTTATACCAACACATATTCATCTAATGCAATTAAAATTCTATATATAGATAAAAATGTCGACTGGAGCAAATCATATATGAATTTTTTATAAAATAAATCAATAACAATTAATTTGATCCTTTTGTTGTAAGAGATATTTAAAAAGAAAAAAAATAATATCAACTTCAGTATCATCTCTTCCGTAGCTACAAAGGTCAGGTGATTGACTCCTAACTTGAGGGACCAGGGTTCGATTCCCAATGATAGCGGATAAGTAATAAAAATTTTAATGATAAAATTTCTTCTAATTAATTTTTATTAATTAGCATCAAATTTAATTTAAAAAATGTAATAAATAAATAAAAATAAATTAAATAATAAAATTAAAAACTTGAGATTAAAAAATTATATTAAAAAATTATTTATTATCCCTTTATTTTTTCAAAATAAATAAATGCAATAGTTTTTTTTTCAAATAAAATTATAAAAAAGATTAAAAATAATGTTTCATTGCTTTTTTTAAAAAAAGGAAAAATATAAATTTTTCCTTAAAGATCCTTAAAGCTTCCTTAAAGATCCTTAAAATTTCAGTTCCATTAAGGATCTTAAAGGAGTCCTTAAAGACTCCTTAAAAGCATATTTAAGGAACCTTAAAGCCCCCTTAAAGGTCCTAAAAGGAACATTAAAGGCAGCTTTAAGAAAGCTTTAAATATCCTTAAAGATGCCTTTTCATCATGTGAATATTATAGTGCTAAATAGTAGCACTACATTTAAACGTCAAATCTTTCTTCTGAAGTATTTACTGGTCATTCATCAAATGGATTTACTTATATTGATCTGCATCTGTATTCATTACTGTTAGATTCTAGTTTTGTCCGATATTTATATAACTTATTTATACAGCAATATACAGGAAACGTTTGATTGAACGATATGATTAATGGTTTTATTTGTTTTTATTCATTCTGCAAAAACTATTCTGTTTCATTTTTATAAAAAATAAAATTCCTACAAAGTTCAAATTCATTAAAACATTTTATCAAAAATAGAATGATTAGCTCACCGCACAAATCGCCTATAGAGCAGTATTTAGCTTCATGTTTAGGGCGAAAAAAGATGATTGATCATTTTTATACGGATCATATTGAAAGTTTGGTTTAAACACGCCAAACATGAGATTTTAGATACGAAGTTTCTCTCTAACTAGTTCCCTCTGATCTTGAAACGCATAAAACGTTATTTTCATATTGCATATATTCCATACTGTAGGATACTTTAGGTTTATACTTGTGTAGGCAGTCTCCGATAAGGATTAAAATCTGAAATTTTGAGCGTTTGTTTTTAGTTACTCAAATGCGCCAAAATATTGCGGTTACTTAATGTTTATGCTTGGCAAAACATGACTTTATTGTATTTATTTATTAAATATTTTAATTTTTCTACAACTTACACTACTTTCCCTTATTCAAAATTGAAATAACGTATAAAACAAATCATTCACTTGTCATTCTTTTACAAAAACTGTTAACCAATATATGGATATCTTGTGATCAACAGAGTTTCTGGTTATTTTGTAAAATACCCTATAATAAAGCATGCAAATAGGATCAAAGAAAAATGTTAGACACAAGATAAAATCATATTTAAGTCAGGTTGTTTGTTTACAAGTAGTTATTGTCTATTAATATTAACCTTATCCATCATACTTATTATATATTGTGAGTGTGCGTTTGCTTTTCATGAACAGGTTACTTGAATATTTTTCTAAAATATCTCAAAAACTATTCATATTTAAAAATATTTACTTTAACAGTTGAAAAAGATTGTTATCCTCGGACAAATTTTGATTGTAAAGATAAGACTTAATCTAATACTTCATATTTAAAGTTTACAAACGTTTTTATATATCAAAAGTTAGTCTGAATAGGCTACATTTTAGTACCAAATACTATGCTATTGGTAACGTATTTTATGTAAAGGGTTCAGAGAGTTGTTGTTATAATGACATTTAATTTACCAGAGGAAGAAGCTGTTTGATATTCGTCAATCAAATATTTTTCAAAGTGTTTTCATAATCATATCTTGTTTTATTGTGTCACCATTGCTTACTTTTAAATGCATTTTTGTTTTCATTTTAAAAATCAAAAGAAGCACATGACATGATAAATTTTAATCATAAAAAATAATGATGCTATGGATGCTTCTGCCTTTTATTGACAAATGTTAAAAAAATCTGATACAAGAGCATTATTTAACAGACAGTTGTGTAAACAAAATTATTGTGTTGGTATTTGATGTATGTACCATGTGCAATTCCAACGAAAAGTTGACTTTTTGTTATTAATAATATCTGTTTTGTACTGCTTTCTTATTCAAAAATTTGCTTTTTGCTTTTATCCTTTATGTGCATAACGACGTGAGTGATATTTATTTTTTAAATAAAAATATGTTTGATCATCGATGCTCCAATAACTTACAATGATAGGCAATGCGTGCAACAAAAAAGGCAAATAAGTCTAAGCAAACATAAAAAGGTAAAAACGAAGAGGTTCAAGTTTAACATCAACTTCAAAAATAATGTTCACTTGCAACACCTTAAAATAGAATTTATTTTTATTTATACATTTATAATGAATAATAGGATCAGTTTATTGTAGTATAACATTCTTTCACTTATATTAACGCTTTTGAATAATATACTGATAATTCGGTATTAATATTACGTTTGTATGTATTCGTCTATATTTCAGTGAGGTTGTTTCAGCTGTTTTGTTATATCAATGTTTAATGTAAAATATTTAGACATTCTTTAGAGCAATAAATCGTAAACATTGAATATTATTCAAAACTATTATCTGTTATTCTTGAACTTGATGCGTTTTTCTAAAAGTATTTATATAATTCTCATAATTATTTCAAATATTTTGCGTGAATCAATAAATCACAAAAATTTTTTTTATTATAAATCATTAAAGAAAATTGATTATGAATAAAATATACAGTCGCAGCAAAGCGAATAAATCAGTACAACAGAAGGATATAAAACATATGTATTGCCTTGTTGTGTTTGGCTACTAATATTTAGTAATGTTCTTGGTCTTGTCTTCTATGCCAAGCGCATGCTTTGTTACATTGTTTCTTTTGTTTAATAAATAAATTATTACCAAGCGTGTTTTCATGTAAAATATTTATCCATTTTTTTTACATTGATATCATCAAATTTTTAACATATAAATTACAAAATTTTAACACGAAGCAGGGAAGAAAATGCTTTTTAAGATTTTCTTCTGAACTTCAACATAATACCTTTAGTTAAACGTTGTTATGTTTTGTATTGTGCCTTAAGAGCGAATTGTAATGAAATGCTTCATTTGAAATTTGCATTATATCGGTGCCTTGTTAAAAGTACAAACGATAATATTTGAAGGTAGCATAGCTGTAAATGTATCATGTGGATACTATTCTTCTTTATGTGTGAAATGCTTTAAGAAAGGAACCAATTCCAATTTTTTGTAGTGTACAAGATTAATTTAGATATTGATTCCATTCAGTTCAGTTAATGTGAAGTTATTGAATTACGTGTTATGTTTGCAAATTGCTCGCGTTGTTGTTAAGCTTTAAAATATTATTTTCAGTATTTAAAGATTGATAGGCGCCAGACAAATTACAACAAAAACAGGATAAGCTATTTATGTCTTTTTGTAAATGTCATTATTTAAAAGGGCATAGTTAGAAACAACAATTTGTAAAGAGTGGTACTGATGAAAAAGATAATATTTTGTGTTAGCAAAACTAACGGCTGCATTAGAGAAGGTATTACATTTGTTTAAATCTCAAATAATAATTTTAATACACCTTGATGATTAATTAATCAACCAATTTGAGTTGCGTGTTTTTCTTCATATTATTTTTTGAACATTCCATGGAATGCAAATTGCAATTATGTTGAACGTACATAATGCAAACTTGTGAAAAAAAGTTCATATTTGTCTTTTGTTTATTCCGGTTTTTTTTTTTAATTAAACGATAACAAAAATCAATCAACAAGTTGAAATTATTATTAGATATTTTTTTAATCTATCAACTTTTTCGGCCCCTAGTGTCACTGATGAGGAATGATTTTCCGAAATTTGCACATCTGGCACATCAAAATTTAGCAGGTATTTGTTATATATATCCTTCCGAATTTGACGTTTATAAAAAAAAGTAAATATTTTAAATTTTATAGAGAATTTTGCATGATTTTTCTGATTTCTTGGAATAATGGTTCAATCATATAAAACACTTTAAAGCCCAATCTATACATTGTTTTTTGGTCGATTAAATATCAATTTCCTAATTGTTATAATTTTACTGATAATGCTGATTATACTTTCCCTTTTTCTTATCAGTCAGTTGTTATATCAAAAAGCCTAACGTATTAGGTATTAAAGACTACCAAGTTCAAATCTCTAAACATATTCTGACATATCTTTGATTGCCTGTCTATATAAATACTGTGTTACATCTTAAGGGAATGATTACGACGCTGTGTTTTGCGCCCTTAATTAGTACTTTAATATAATTCATTATATTTACTACAGCGGCCGTCTAGGTGACAAATTATACAGTCGATGCTCTCAAGCTAAGTTTACTCGAACGTTTCTCTGAATTGTTTGATAAACAGTCGGTTTTTTTTATTTTTTGTTTTTTTTTTCGTATTATCATTTGTACCCTGGAAAAGCGTTATAATTACACAAACATGACTTAATCTAGTGTATCGTATTTATATCAAAGAGGACTTTGTTTTCAATAATTCTAAGAAAGATCGTCTAAACAGATTCAATTTTATATCAAATTATAAGCTATCAATTATGTAATCATGTATAGGCTTAAGCTATTTGTTATTTTATTGTCAAGATAAATCAAATAAAACAGTGTAATTTATCTAAGGAAGTACGCTATTTGATATTTGTCAATCAAAAAAATTTAAACACTTCCTATACAGTCATTCCTTGTCTTTTCCCTTACAATACCTTTCATATAATAATCAAAAGTAGCACATTGAAGATTTGGGTGTTACATACAGAACAAATGATAGTATTGAAAGCTACTCTCACGTAATGTGTTAACAACTTAATTGGTGTTATGGTTTTTTTTTTTTTTTTTTTTTTTTCAAAAAATCACTACAATCATTTTCTTCAGTGCTTATTTGTTTATTTTTTATTGGAAATTAAGTGCTATATAAGTCAGACAAAATTTGACAAATCTTTCAAACGTTTTCATTTCAGTTACAATTTGTGAAAAAGGCAATTGTTTCTATATTTGAAGAAAATAAGTTTTTTATTAATGCCTAACCGCTTACTAAAAGATCTGATCGACAATTTAGTGTATTTCTCTTTGACAAAGATAAAGACATATAAGGTAATATATTAACATTGAACATATCCGTCAATATGTACTTCGTGTATTTAGATTTTTAGATTGATCACATACCCATTGAACATTACTATAGCGATACATTACATTTTCAAGCTATGTGTTACAATGGTCCGTATTGCACATATGCGATACAACATTCCGTATCACCATGGTAGCCGGGAACTACTTTTAAGGGAATTCCCTCTTCCGACAATAATAACATTATGTATGGCAAGCAAATTGCACAACAATTCGAGAAACCTACATTTACGTCGTAAAACCTGGTTTTGCGGTCGTAAAACCTACTTTTACGGTCGTAAAACCAGGTTTTGCGCCGTAAAACCTACTTTTGCGATCGCAAAACCTAGTTTTACGAATTATTGTGCAATTTACGCCGTAAAACTAGGTTTTACGACCGTAAATTCAGGTTTTCAGGTTGAATTGCATTTGCGTTAGTAAATTTGAATTTACGGTGCAAAACCAGGTTTTACCACAATTATTGTGCAATTTTAAAGAAAATATGCATTTACGACCGTTAATAAAATTTACGATCGTAAAACCTGGTTTTACGAACATCCAATAAGTTAGCCAATGAGATTGCTCGTTACAAATGGCTTTGTGGCGCGCTTATTGATGTGTTGTTCAAAAATTAACAAAAATTGACAAATACATGTTTTAATAAGAGTACAATTAAAACATTCAATATTTATTAACAAATAAAAAAATCAATCAAGAAGCAAAAAGGATTTATTACAATTATGAAGATGCATCGCATTTATGACACTTTTTATTTATTTTCGAAAGCTATGCTTTATTAAAAGTTTATTAAAAATGTACAATTCATAATGTAAAATGTGTGATGTACTTAAACTTATGTTCGAGTTTGGTTTGTAGGGGGTGGATACGACGTGGTTTTTTTTTCCTCCAAATTCTGAACGCATAAAATGATGCGTTTTTAATAATACTTTTTTAATGATTTTAAAAAAAGAAATATTATTATTTATTCAAAAGTTTTTATGTTAATGAATTAGTACAAAATTAAACTATTTGACTGATTACAATCTTAATACTTTGTAGTTGTATTTTTAATTTATCAAATAAATAAATAAATAAATAAATAAATGAATAAATAAATAAATAAATAGGATAGAAAACAAAACAAAACAAAACAAAACAAAATACAATACAATACAATACAATACAATACAATACAATACAATACGTTTTGTATAGCTTTAAATTGAACCTAGTGAACACGAATATTCTTTCCCTTTTAACAACAAACTTGAATTGTTAGAAATATTATTATTGTTATTATTATTATTATTATTATTATTATTATTATTATTATTATTCGGCTCAATCGGGTAGACTTGATGGAAAATGTAAGAATTTTAGAGATTTCGGCAAATCATTTTCGCACTTTAATTTATTAATCATTTATTTTCATCGACTTTACGATATACAGTACATAAAATGTAGCAGTAAAATAGTGTATTAATGTGTCACATATCATAATTTAACGATATTTAACAGTATTTACAAATAAATACATTAAATAAGTTTGACACCCTGCCTAAAACGCATACGAGACACAATTTGATTAACAATTATTGACTTAAATACAACGTCGAAAATAGAGAAAATTTAAAAATACATATTTTACGACTTTTAAACATAAAATTAAACGTTTTAGCTAAAACAGATTGTGCAATAGATTAGCTTAGAAATTCTACCAGCATTCCTATTTTCTGTTAAAGCAATGATAAAAAATTACTTATCCGAAAAATGAATCACTAACAAGGTTCTTCATCATGTAACTCATAAGAACAGGTAAATATTAATAACAAGAAGTGTTTAAAATTTTGATATAACATGCCAGGTGTTAAGCTTGTATATAAATTCGAATGCATGGCTTCTTCGATATTATGGCAGACTCCGCTAGATGAGGACACTCACGTATCTACTCGTGCCGTAAAACAATACAGATTAATTGGGGACAATAAGATAATATACTAGCATTTAATGTCAAATTATTATCAATATTTTCTTTCATTCTCTTCAGGTTCGACTTTATCGTGTTGTCTTTTATATACAATATCTTAAATCCATTTGAAAGAGTGATTAATATTTATATTTATATGTATTTTTGAATACTTTATTAACGTATCCAATCAAATAAGGGGTTACATGACATTAAAAACTATTAATCAATCAGATAACGTAAATGTTAATAATGTGCACAAGTATTAAGTAAATCTATCATTTACGACGTAAAACTTGGTTTTGCGACTGATAATAAAATTAACGATCGTAAAAGTAGGTTTTACGGTGTTCATACATGTTTTGATACCGTAAAACTTAGTTTTACAACGCAAATTGCACAAAAAAATTAAAATGTGCATTTGCGATCGCAAAACCTAGTTTTACGATCGTAAAACTACATTTACGGTCGCAAAACCTAGTTTTACGGCGTAAATTGCACAATAATTCGTAAAACTAGGTTTTGCGATCGCAAAAGTAGGTTTTACGGCGCAAAACCTGTTTTTACGACCGTAAAAGTAGGTTTTACGACCGCAAAACTAGGTTTTACGACGTAAATGTAGGTTTCTCGAATTATTGTGCAATTTGCTTGCCATAATTATGTCATGAAAACGTGAAAACATTTTCTATGTGACGTCATCATTCAGTTAGGAGACTTTTGTCAAATTTGGAGAATCGTGTTAACAAATTTTGATAAATTAATGTCTGTTTTTTCATTTTTAACCAGTGTTTACGATAGTAGTACTAAATTGTTAACAAATAACTTTTAAACAAATAATTATCTATTGTTTTTAATTTCTTTTAGCAGTTTTTGTTATATTTTTCAGTCAGGTATTTGGTTTTTTTTTTAATCAGATAAAAAGTCAGTATAAAAAAGCTAATTTTGAATTAAGTGGCAGACTAAGTTAGAAAGAAATCTTTGCATTCAGTTTGGTAGTGTATGTGATAAATACAAAATCACACATGTGGTTTTGCGTATTTCTCAATACAGGCATTCAGTTTGTGTCAAAATTTAAGATCTAGTCATAGTATGAAGTGATAAATAAAAAACAACTTAAAAATGTTTACTCGTAAATTAACATTTACATAATACATTGCAGTAATATGTGATTAAATAGATATGTTTGCACTCATATAATGAGTCGTAAGAAATCCTTAGGAACCAGCCACTAATATAGAAAGAGACAAATTGTTGCAATATTAGCAAAATGTGGAAATTTGTTTATTTATCCTGGTTATAAAATAAGAAGAATGGTTAGGTCAAAGAAAAAGTATTATGACCACAACCCAAAAGGAAGTGCACTGTCCACCAAAAATCAGGGAATTTATCATGATTGTTTTCATTGTTTATCCTTTTTTTTTTTGTCTTTGATGTTTATTTAAGAAGAAGTCAAATGTTAAAATAAAACTTTAAAAACGTCCATATTTTGATATATAAAATTTAAATCGTTGATAAATCTTACAAAAGTATCGTATCATTGGAAACCACTTCCCTTTCTGTTTAGTATTTTTACATATAATGCCTAAGTATGTCTTGTACAATCACATGATATTACTGGTTTGATTTTTATATATTTGATCAATTTTCAAATCATATATTGTATAGTTACAAAATGACCTTCTTAAAAACTGTTAATTTGTACTTTCTTTAAAAAATATAATACTTTTAGATAAAAAATTGAAATTCGATATCATTTTTGACAGTTATGACTGCAATAGACATACATTGTATCAAATGCTTTAAGTTTGTAGACACTTGAAGAAATGTTTTGTAACTCCCCGAGGGTATTCATAACTCAGTAGGCAGTACTTTGTGCTGTCAGAAAATGTACCATTTAGCAAAATTTTCAGTCGTCTAAAATTTGAAATGTATTTAAAACTAAGGTTTGTTCCCTCATGCAAAGCACTCCTTAGCTGGATTTGGATTTATATGATTTTGAAACTTTAGATTCATTATTTTCAACTGTTTGGCTTATATATTTTTTATGTATCAAACTTTTCGGTCTTAGTGTCACTGATGAGGAGTTAATTTCCGAAATGTGCACATCTGGCACATCAAAATTTAACAGGTATTTGTATTATATATTTACTACCCCTGAGCAGGTACCGCTGCTGGTGGAGTATAACTCCCCGAGGGTATTCATAACTCAGTAGGCAGTACTTTGTGCTGTCAGAAAATGTACCATTTAGCAAAATTTTCAGTCGTCTAAATTTAAAATGTATTTAAAAGTAAGGTTTGTTCCCTCATGCAAAGCATTCCTTAGCTGGATTTGGATTTATATGATTTTGAAACTTTAGATTCATTATTTTCAACTGTTTGGCTTATATTTGTTTATGTATCAAACTTTTCGGTCTTAGTGTCACTGATGAGGAATTAATTTCCGAAATGTGCACATCTGGCACATCAAAATTTAACTGGTATTTGTATTATATATTTACTACCCCTGAGCAGGTACCGCTGCTGGTGGAGTATAACTCCCCGAGGGTATCCATAACTCAGTAGGCAGTACTTTGTGCTGTCAGAAAATGTCCCATTTAGCAAAATTTTCAGTCGTCTAAAATTTGAAATGTATTTAAAAGTAAGGTTTGTTCCCTCATGCAAAGCATTCCTTAGCTGGATTTGGATTTATATGATTTTGAAACTTTAGATTCATTATTTTCAACTACTTGGCTTATATATTTTTTATGTATCAAACTTTTCGGTCTTAGTGTCACTGATGAGGAATTAATTTCCGAAATGTGCACATCTGGCACATCAAAATGTAACTGGTATTTGTATTATATATTTGTATAAGGCGATTACCATAGTATATAAGCACGGAAATTTAGTTTTTCCAAACAACAAAGTAAAATAAATCGTCAATTATCCACTTCAAACAATTTGTTCTTCGTATCCAATGCCTGAGAAATAAAGACAGATCTATACTTGGGTGTCTTACTGTAGAATTTGTATTTCCTCTCACTCTTGTACTCTTGTTTTTATGGTTAATTGCCAACTCATACATTTGAGCTATAGATGTCTTATTCCTTTATTTTAAGGTTTTTATCACCAGTGATATTACATTCTTCTAAATATTTTAATATGTTTTTGTATAAATGTACAGTGTATCAATGAGAATTCTGCCATGTTCGTCATCATGACAAAAGATATGTTTTTATGATGGGCTGTTGTTACAATAATAAGTACATAAGCTAAAAATTGATGATTATTGAAATTCAAAACCCGAACAGAAGACTCTATAACCATAATGAGCAGAACGAGAGACTATAATTCGATTTTTCTTCCCAATAGAAATATTTTACTATATTACGTAAAGTTGTAGATGTTTTGAATTTTGCAGGACAAGATGCAGTTGGGATTTTTTAGTGTTGACAGGTTAACCATGGCAAGGGACATCGTTTTGAAGTCTCATCCAAAAACCATTTACTGGATCAAATTCCGATTAATTATCTTAGAAAGGTTATATTGTTTAAGAATCGATAATTCTTTATTATTAGTCGATTTGATTGATGTATCCATAATCCTTCATTTAAACGAATGGAAATCCTAAATCTATGTCAAGCACACAATTTCCACACGTCATATTTTAAACATTTTTTGAAACATCTTATGATATAATTTTTTATGAAATAGCGTCGGAAAATCTCGACCCAACTAAAAAAGTGCAAAATTTTATATGAAAAACTTACAAAGCTAGAATGGTTAGAAATCATTCCAAGACGTGCATGTAAAATCAAATTTTCGAAATAATAAGAACCTGTCTTACAACAATGATCGATTTACAAAGTTAACCAACAGCAGCTATCAATCATCTTTAATTTTCATTTCAGTCATCTTTTTTACGGTTTTGTAAAGCATTAGCGCTTTTATTACATCTGCAGACGCTTTTCTTTTCTGAAAAGCGCTTGAAGATGTATTGAAAGCGCTAATGCTTTACAAAATCGTGTTGTACTCATTTATTTATTCATTACATATATATATATATCTATATATATATATATATATATATATATATATATATATATATATATATATATATATATATATATATATATATATATATATATTCATAAATAAATAGTCATTTTAAAATAACGCTTTTGACTTATATTGACGCTAATTTGTAATTCTTCCGATACTTATATATCAAAATTATGTTAGTCTGATTTTCGTCTATATTTGTATTCAACTGTGCATTTTAAGGAACTGGCTGTATATTATATGTAAAGAGTCTAGACGTTGTTTTGGGCAATTTATCATAAATAATACATATCAAAATATGATTTGTATGCCGTTTCGTATGTGAGACATCTTTCTAATATTTTTGTTTTTCCTATAAACTATTTTAAACATTTGGTGTCAATGAATAAATTACGAAAATGATGTTAAGTTACATATTACAAAAGATAATTAATTATAAATAGAACATTTAAAGTTGAAACAGGTGGAATAACCTAAAATAAGGTAGAAGATCCTCAAAAACTTTCTTTACTTGTTTTCTTGAGCTATTTATATTGAGTTTTCTTTTGGTTCTCAATGCCAGGTACATGTTTTGTTACATTGCTTCTTCTGTTCTATGAATAAATTATAACAAAGTGTGTATTATGTAAAATATTATTTGTTCTTTAATCAAATATTTACACATTCATACCAACAATTTGTTTCAAAATATTTGAAAAAAAAAACAAAGAAATCTGTATAATGTAAAACACTATTCTTGTTCAATAAAAACTTTTCTGATTTTTAGATATTTTTCCGGAAATTCTAAATAATAACCTTGGTAAGCAATTATGTTTTAAATAGCGCGTTAAACTAGTTGTAACAAAATGCTTTGACTGAAATCTGTATAATATCGGCTCCTTAATATAAGTACTAATATTCATGTTTAATACGTGAATATGTAGCTTACCATAGTTGTGGAAACTATACTGATATATGGTCAAAATGCTAAAAGACCATATAATAGTCCCCTGTTGTAGTGTTTAAGATTGATTAAGATATTGATTTTCAGATCAGTTAAATCCAGGTTATTAAATCAAGTGTTATAGATGCAGATTATTAGCATTGTTGTAATGCTTTCAATTATTGTTTTCACTATTTTAAGATTAATATGCGCCAGATAATATAAATGTACACTTAATTAGATAAACGATTACATGTCTTTGCTTTATAATGGCGTTGTCTTTAATGATCAATATTCATTGAAAAGTGCATGTTTTGGAACCACTATTTGTAAAGCCACCGATGTGGTTACTGATGTAAATAGATACAGTTTTGTGTATACATCGAAAACAGCTGCATATGTGTTGGCATCACAGATTAAAAATTCAAACATTCAGAATCACTTTAGAAAAAAGCCAACATGTATGATTCAAGAGTCTCCCGCTAAAAACGGTAAGTTCTTGGACTGTAACCAAAAAAACCGGATAATTTTAGTAATATCTTGGTCAATGGGTTATAGTAACTAATAAAACCCTTCTGTCGAAGAGCTAACTATAGTATTTGTAATAAATCATGTCTATCCGTCCTTTTTGAATAAATGTTTTTATCGACAAAATTTTATTACTTTTTTCGGCATGCATTATGTAAAATAGTTCATATTTGCGAATTAAAAAAATTACTTATTTATTTCTCTATCTATCAAATAAATTTATTTCCATTTTTAATTTTTTAAAAATGTTTTTAATATTATATTTTTTTCGAGGTCGTTTTTTCTACACAAGTTACAGAGTGATTATCTAGGTACACCTTGTTATATACATTATTTTAATACTTTTAAATACATATATATGTGCCGTTTATTCGTGCATTATTGGTAACTAGTAGCCACTGTAACAAGGTGCTCTCTCTCTCTCTCTCTCTCTCTCTCTCTCTCTCTCTCTCTCTCCTCTCTCTCTCTCTCTCTCTCTCTCTCTCTCTTTCTCTCTCTCTCTCTCTCTCTCTCTCTCTCTCTCTCTCTCTCTCTCTCTCTCTCTCTCTCTCTCTCTCTCTCTCATGGGGAACCCGGGTTAGAATAGGTCCCCAGTACCTCATGCTTGTCGTAAACGGCGACTAAAATGAGGCATTCCGTTTGCCGTGGAATGCGATCCTTAATGGTGGAGGACGGAATTCTGGTGTATGAGGACCATGTGGGTTGCGGCTTACTCTGGACCAACACATCACTTTGACCCTTACTTCACCTAGAAGGACGGTTGGCATCGGCCCGTGTCCAACAAATCTGCTGGTCACGCCAAGCCCTACAGGCAAGATATGGTTTCTCATTTAGTTCTGCTCACGTTTTAACATTCGTAGTGCTTAACCTTAGTCTTGTTTCTTTTGTCTGTAGAAGGGGGGTGGCTTATTGGTCAAATCCTGTTCTATTGTGATGTTCTCAATCTGGGCATTGCGATTTTATTTGGATGTATGTCTTCCTTGTAGTCCCTGGTGCTGTTCCGAAAGGAGATCTCCGGAACTAAGGCATCGCCCTCGCCCTCGTTGGCACTCCATATCGGTGGGCGGGGAGCAAGGAAGATGAACCACCTTGGGCAAAGTTTGTAGTTGTTGATTCAGCCACAGACGAAACATTAAAAATAAACCCTTTTGTGGTACAGAAGTGTGTCAGTGGTATTGCTGGTTCAGTAGAAAGTATTAAAAAATTGCGTTCAGGGTCACTACTGATTTAATGCAGGAACAGGCAACAGTCAGTGAATTTATTAGCAGCAAAACATTTTGCGGATATTGCGGTTAAAGTAACTCCGTACAAAACGCTTAATAGTAGCAAAGGCATTATAAGAGA
This sequence comes from Tegillarca granosa, assembly GCA_029721355.1. Lineage (NCBI taxonomy): Eukaryota > Metazoa > Mollusca > Bivalvia > Arcoida > Arcidae > Tegillarca > Tegillarca granosa. The sequence goes on from CM056607.1 coordinate 14,398,985, forward strand.
CCTTGAAGAAGTTATGTTTGACATGTCACAAAATAAAATTGCCGACAAGTTCAGGAACAAGGTGTTACCAAAGTTCGGCGTTTTATGGTGAAAAGGGAGGATAAACTTATAAAACTTAATACTTACCTCCTTACTTTTAATTTGTCCTCACCACCAAAGGAAATAAAAGCTGGGTATTATAACATTGCAGTGGCTAAGTATATTACAAATACACTGCGATGTTATAAATGCCAAAAATATGGACATGGATCTCGTACATGCAAAAATACAGTTACCTGTTGTCGTTGCGGTTCAAAAGACCACGCTGCTGATTGTTGTTCCCTCACTCCAAAATGTGCAAATTGTGGGGAAAATCATATAGCCTCCTCCAGAGACTGCTGTGGAAGAGAGAACAAGAAATTTTTAAACTTAAGATTTTTTTTTTTTTTTTTTTTTTTTTTTTTTTTTTTTTTTTTTTTTTTTTATTATCAAACTTTTTGGTCTAAGTGTCACTGATGAGGAATGAATTTCCGAAATGTGCACATCTGGCACATCAAAATTCAACTGGTATTTGTGCTATATATTAATTAAAACATCTCTTATCGTGAAACTAAACCTTATTAGTGAAGGAGCAGAAAGGTCCAAGCACATCATATGCTGCAGTAGCATCGGGTTCTGCTTCTAAAACATAAAAGTATTGCCTGTCAAACAGATTTAAGTTCTTCAATTACAACAACAAACATAACTCAAACTAAAAAGAAAATGACCACTTCTACTGAAAAACTCAAACAGAAAAAATGTTAACAGTAATAAAAAAACAAAGAATGGAAAACTTAAAACACAGGAAGAAAATAATTCTGCTGCTGATGAAACTAAAATAACACCTGATCAGGACAAACCTGCATGAGAAAAAAATAAAAATAATTAAAAGAAAACTTTAAAGCATGACTTTCCTGATAAAGATAGTTTTACGACCGTGAAGTCGAAACATTATGTTCATCAACTTCGTGTTCTTGCAAGGGATGTATCATCAGATGAAAAAAATGGAATGCGCTTCATCCTCGCAGCCAATTTCCCCAATAAGAACACCAAATAAAAAA